>JAECUM010051024.1:0-36118 GCA_016617855.1 Megalonaias nervosa | reverse complement strand
CGACATCGATAGAGTCGAAAGGAAGATAGAGAGTGAAAAGACAGAATTCCCTAGGTCAGTCATGCAAATATTACAAAGTCAAAGTATATGGGTACATAATAAAAACAAAGACAAACGTTGTGTTTGATGCTGGCCACTTTCGTGACTCTGTATTGAACATGAATGATATTAGTCAACAAAAAATTTGTTATGTATTTACAGCATAACATAACTGTTTGGACAAAGTCTATAGAGTAAACGTGCTAAGAAATTGAACAATGAGACATAGCGTATAATACATAAATTTTTTGAGGCTGCAACCGCCATAAACAGAAATACAGCAAATAGAGCTTGCTGCATTTCAACCGATCTCAACATTATTTGTAGACTATTCCATAATTTAAAGCAAGAATTGCAAAGCTTGTTGTCTTATGGATGGATCGATGTGAATTGGATTTTTAACGTAGCTTTAACAATGTTCGAGTCATATCGCTGCGATATCTGCAGTGTGGCAGTTTATAGTGATGTCGAGCATTGGGGCATCATGCCGCAGACATGTAGCATGATGTCCAACTGAGCCACTTTATCCTAACACCTTGACGACCAGTCGTAACACTAACTTCTTAATGTTGAGCGCCAAGCGAGGCAGTTATTAGTACCATTTTTATAAGTCTTTGGTATGGCTGGCCAGGGTTCAAACCCGCAACCTATGTATGTATGTATGTATGTATGTATGTATGTATGTATGTATGTATGTATGTATGTACTTAGAAATAGATACATTGTGTCAATGTACGGAATAATTTCAAACCGTTATTTCTCCTTATGTTCCTCGATGAATCACCAAAATAAACCAGACTATCACTGCCAGTATTCATATCATCTGTTTCGGTCACATAAATTTATTTGTAAAGTTAACCTCTATCCATTTTACATTAAACGTATTGTATTAAGCCAAAATTAGTTAAATAGCGTCTGTCATATTTTGAATAAACTAATACAATTACAAAATCGGCTACCCTGTTATACATCTCGTTTAATAGATGTAATAAGGAACGACAACTCGCACATATTAGTTTCAAAGTGGAAAAAGAAAACGTGTTGACAGTTTTTCGTGTTCGGAAATAAATACACTGCGCCAACTGTTATAGTAAACGAAGAATGACTGATATATAAAGTCAAAATGGATGAAAGGTCAAAAGTGTGCGCTGTGTGAGGTCATACGACAAGTTCTAACATTTCGTCGAGAATGTATGCAAATAAGCCCCCTCCCCCTTTCAACTATAGAAAATATTCACATCTATTACAGCCTACATATGACAGATAATTTACTAGTAAGCGTACTATAGACACAATCAACGGCATTTGCGTAAAGCCACATTAAAAGTATGATTGTAGTAAAATGGTTGCCGAAAGAGTTGTGATAAACTGAACCATTTTCTTTGTCTCACTTCCAATTCGCTGATATGAAGAACACGTAAAACATTACTTAACCACATGAAAATATTTATTTTTACCGTTGAAGGGATATCGATCCAAATGGTGCAAACACGACCTAAAATTGGTTAAATATATATGTTGCAATATAGTTTGAAAACACTTTTGGATACATACTGTGAACGAATTTTCATCAGAGCAATCGGTTAACTCAGTAAAAGACATATCTGATTAACTTCAGTGTTCCAAGACTATGGAAGAGTGTTAAAAAATTGATGATTGAACATTAATTTGAAAACAGAACAAACTATGTGAAGATAACAAAATCAGGATATCATTATAAGTGAGTCAGTATATACGACGATTTGAATTTGCTGTAAAAAGTTGAATTGCTAATTGCCATTAATTTTTATAGGAATAGTCCTTCAAAATTGTGGAAGCAATACAACCAGATAGTTATCGAAATAGGAAGAGCAAGACCATGATAAAAAAATACTGGGTCTGTAAAGGCACGCTCCTATGTCGGCAGTTTAATGATATGTGATATCTAATTAGATACCATGCCGTTGAAAGTCATGGACATCATGGTACATTTTTTGTACCGCTTTATACATCAAGGTACATTTTTGACATCACGGAACATTTTTAACCGCCTTGTACATTACGGCACATTTTTAACCGCCTTGTACATCACAGTGTATTTTTTACCACCTTGTACATCACGGTACATTTTTAACCGCCTTGTACATCCCAGTAAATTTTTGCAGTGCAACACATTGATAAAATGTAACCATTTTATTACTGAAAACAAATTAGAAGATGTGAAAATATCAGTTTTTAAAATTATTCGGACAGTTCGTTTTGGCAGCTTAGTAATCGTATCAATTTGGGCGATGCTGCAGTTGTTCCAAATAGTACAAAAATAATCTAGGACTGGTTATTGTGATATATATATAGTTTTAAAATACGTTCGGAAAGGTACTATGAAAGAATATTCAATAAAGCAACCCATTAACTCATTAAAAAGACAAATTATATTAACGTGGGTGTTACAATGACGAGTGTTATCAGTCAAGATACCAAACAGCTTTGAGAGTATAAACAGGTGAGTTCAAATTCATCGAGCACACGCTCGAATACAGGAATTGTCGACAGTTTGTGAGTGGAGTCAATTGTTATACAATTAGAAATCGAAACTTCCACTTCGCGCAATCGATGTACTAACCATGGTTATCGATGTACTAATGCTCCTTATAGATGAGATGGAAACGTTTGCTTTCTCATAATTCTAGTTTAATACTTTATTCTAAAAAAAAAAAAACCATGCCTCGAACGTAAAAAATACATTTCATTTAAATCACAAGGTCACATTTTGAAGACAGCATGGATGCGCGTTCCCAAAGCTTGAATACGCGATCTCGCATTATTATTTCTCCCCTGGTAGCATATTTCTAGAGCGAGTCACGTTTTCGAGTCTCGAAAACGCCATCTAGTGTTATGTATCCACGATTGAGAGAGAGAGAGAGAGAGAGAGAGAGAGAGAGAGAGAGAGAGAGATTAAAGCTACATTCCTATTTGCTGTTTCGAGTTTGCGTATTGAAGCCTCGAAGAAGCGCATTCTTGTTGTCTCGATTACGTAATCATCTGATTCAAACGAAGAATTCGATTGACTCTCTCAAAATCGCGCACTAGAGCTTCGAGAACGTGAAAAGTCACGTTATGGCTCTGTTGGTGAGTCAGGCAGTTAACTTACTAGAGACTGAAGATTCAGTGCGCGTAATGGAGAACATGACTACGTGTGTTACAGAGATCGTTGACTGAAAAGTATTTTTGGTAGGCTCTCTTGTGTTATGATTCCATAACAAAACCAGAGAGATCAAGCTGAACAAGTACATTGAATTGAAACACATTTTCCCACGCCATTAATTTTGCAGTTTATTTTATCTTTGCTCAGTTATTGGATAATCTCGGCACTACTAGTATTGCTGTTCTGTAAACCAAATTCAACTGTTATGGGATAAAATATCATTAGCTTATTTATGATACAAACTATATATGTACCTGTAGTTCTTTGTTTGTCTTTCGTGCGTTTTTATCTGAGAAAAAATGTAGCTTTCATTTTATTTTTTTTTTTGGTGTGAGTGTGAAAAAGGGATGGCGGTCTGAATATTCAAAATATTTACGTCTCTGGAATGTAAAGAAAACTAGATCGTCATAATAAATGTAATATCCCGTTAAGAAATATACCTAGTAATAATTACAATCACGAACAACACTATAATAGGGGATAGATCGACAAAGAAGGCAATAAATTTAAATTTCCAAAACGTTCATTTATTTTAAGCTCATAATATGGCAAAAGTCCCGCTAACTCTAACGTGTTCATAGTGGGATACTAGAATAATCTTAATATATTGAAATGGTCTGACTGGGTCGGTTCATAATCAAAGCTGGAAACTAATTTTCAACTATTCGAGACAACCACGAACCTGCATTCATGATAACCCCATACAGTATCTCAGAGTGTGGTGATACGTTGTGAGTCTTATCATGAGAATGGCAGGCTTTGATCCTTACAGGGCATACCAATACGCGTTTGAATGAGGGATTCTTACATATAAAAAAAAAACCCTCATTATTTACAGAAGCAACAAATTCACAGCAATCATCTGACACAAGACATCGTGTCTCATCTAATTTAAAATGGATTGATAGGGTCAAGTGCTTTCCTCCTTCATAAAATGTTGTTTACTGCATGGGTTTGGAATGGTTATTGTGGTGTAACGGTACCAATTGCGCAAGCTCAGGAGGCGGAAATAAAGGCATAGGAACACAGCAATCGGAAATAAACAACATCATGTAAGATATAGAGTTTCTGTCAGGCTTAATAAAACTTTAAATCAATTGACCACTTGCGAGATTAAGCTGACTGACATCATGTTTTATATTTTCGATGACTTTTGTAATGTGATACACTTTAGTGACAAATGTTTCTCTTGTGATAGGATAACTCTTACCCCTGCCTAGTTCTGGCAGAGTTATCTCTCTTAAGTGCTGTGGAGTTCATAATTTTCGCATCGTCAAATTATCAATGCATGCTGTATTAAGACAAAATGTGTATTTATTTCACCCAACGTTAGCAGCGTGGTCTATGGAAAAGCAATTGCTACAATGATACCTGCAGCACACTTTCAACTTTCCAGATCACCTGTGTTCTAAATTAAAGTAACTGTGTAAAATGTGGATCCGAATGTTTCTCGATTGTGGGCTGATAATAAAGACATCGCTCCAGATTGTGTCTGTCATAATTTCGTCAGCATGTGATGTGATGTTAAAGCTTCTTTGTGACTAAGCAGGCAAAACAATTGGAATTAAAATTTAAAGATAGGATGAAATCGTAGCTCAATTAAGAATTGAAAATGGAAATAGCTGTCCTTCTATCGTTGCTGGTTATAGAGAGCCTGCTTTTCAGTATTGGTATACAGACGCTATTTTATCAATGTAATCAAAAAACACAAAATACATTCTCTAAAATGATTGAATGAGTTTTTAATTTGTTTATTTGGGGGTGTGACTCTTGCTAAAATTCACGATTTATTCATCTCTTAACTTCCAGTTGAAACAGTTTACAATGAATTGAAAATGCGTGCATATATATAGAGTGAACTTATCTCTTTTCACTACGAAATAAAAGGTCGCTGACGACGTTGTCATAACATTGAGAAACAATATCCGTTCGAGGCATGTTAATTTTAGATAAAGTATTAAATTTGAATTATGAGAATGCAAACGTTTCCATCCCATCTATAACGAGCACTAGTATATCGATAATCATGGCTAGTACATCTACAGTCATGACTACTAGTACATCTACAGCCATACCTGCTTAGAAAATATAACTATACCCAAGGCAAACAAAGCAACATTAACTAATTTTCTACTTCAAATGGCTATAAAAGCATCCAATAAACGGGTTCTAGCAATAAGAGAAAATGGTTACCGTGCTATGTTTCGGACTTCATTTATTACTAAAAATGGTCCGATATATTTAAAGTTTATAAAAGCCAAACAAGGCACCTACATGCTCAGGTTGTTATTTCTGAATATAAATATGCAAGCTTGCTTCATCTATGCTACTTTTCGCTTTTTTCTTACAAGACTATTTTCAAACTGTTGCGTAATGTATTTATTATAAAATACACTGTGCTACACATGACAGGTTGCCAAAGTAATATATTAAAAGGAAAATATATAACGTTGGGGTAACATTTTAAACCGATGTGTACACACAGATTTCACCGGGTAACAATTTTTTTTGTTCCTGGGCAATAAGTGTTATTTCCTAATTGCTTATGCCTCAAAAGTATAGAAAATGGCTATTACTCCCCACAAACTTTTCTTTTGTGACCAGGACAGTGATATTTTGAAATTTACCTATTTTCCAGAACATTCCAGATAGATTCAGTGTTGAGTAAACTTGGAGTAACTTCTAGAACTTTCTAGAACTTTCCAGTAATATAAATAGCAGTATAAATCCAGGGACATTAAGCCAACCAGTTCAGTTTAGTTCCAGCTGCCTCAGTGGATACATGTATGCATTTTTCTGAGATTGCATCAAGAAGCTGCAAGCATCCAGCAGACGCATTTTGCTATGTCTGCGGCCAATTTATCACGACAAGAGCGAAAAAGTACTCCTACGAAGCATGTGCTAAGATGTGTGGGGCCTACAAGGCATATTTCGGTATGCCTGTCGGGGATCAAGACAAACCCTGGGCACCTCATTTCACCTGCGGAAGGTAATATGGACAATTGTTGCTCGGAATTTTATGTTATAAAATTTGTTAAAATTTTTAAAATTGTAGAAGTTTTTAATTTTAAAATGTTTTACAATTTTCAATGTTATTGAAAAAATATATCATATATGAAAAATTTTGCGAGAATCTCTTACACATTAGTCATGGGTGAAATAAATGTATTTTTATAGGATGGTATGGAGGGGAAAAGAAAGCAATGAAGTTTGCTATCCAAGAATTTGGCGGGAACCCACTGACCACTCAAGCAGCTGCTACTTCTGCATGGTGAACCCTTCCAAACGTCGGACTGGCAAGAAGGCACCTGCTATCACGTATCCGGACCTTCCTTCATCTATCGCCCCGGTGCTACACTGCTCTGAGCTCCCCGTATCCACTCCTCCGGAGAGAGAGCAGCCGTCTTTAGAAGAGAGCAGCATGTCAGAAAGTGAGGAAGACGTTGTAGATCCAGATGACAATTTCAGAGGTGGAGCTGAGGAGAGAAGCCCATATTACCCCAACCAAAAAGACCTCAACGACTTGATCAGAGATCTTGGTCTCACCAAGTCCAATGCCGAGTTTTTGACGTCTAGGCTCAAGCTGGAAATTGTTGGATGAAAGTGTGCAAGTCGCAGATCAGAGGAAGCGTCACCAAGCTTTTTCCAGCTTCTTCACCCGTCAAGATTCGCTCTGCTTCTGCCACAATGTGACCAGTCTGTTTGATGCAATCGAAATCGCCTGTAACCAGAATGAGTGGCGCCTCTTCATTGACAGCTGATCCAGGAGCTTCAAAGCCGTGCTTCTCCATAATGGGAACAAGTACCAATCTCTTCCCCTGGCTCACTCGGAGCACCTCAAAGAGGATTACAACAGCATCAAGACCTTGCTGGACGCTTTGAAGTATGATCAGTATGGCTGGGAGGTCATCGGAGACTTCAAAATGATGGCATTGCTGATGGGTCTCTAAGTTTGTTTTACCAAGTTTCCCTGCTATCTTTGCCTTTCGGACAGCAGGGACATCAAGGTGCACTACCACAGGCGGAACTGGCCACAGCGGACCGAGTTCTCTGTAGGGAGGAACAACGTCAAGTGGGAGCCACTGGTGGACCCCCGGAAGGTGCTGATGCCACCACTGCACATCAAATTGGGCCTTATGAAACAATTTGTCAGAGCTCTAGATAAGGAGTCGGCAGCCTTCAAGTACCTTCAAGAATTCTTCCCTAAGCTGTCTGAGGCAAAGGTCAAAGCCGGTGTCATCGTCGGACCACAGATAAAGAAGATCCTGGAGTGCAGTGAATTCCCCAAGAAGCTCACTAGTAAGGAGAAAGCGGCTTGGAACAGCTTTGTCGCAGTGATTCGGGGCTTCCTGGGCAATCACAAGGCCAAAAACTATGTGGAGCTGGTTGAGACTCTGGTGAAGAACTACGGCACAATGAGCTGCAGGATATCCCTCAAAGTCCATATCCTTGATGCTCATCTTGATAAATTCAAGGAGAACATGAGAGTGTACTTGAAGGAGCAAGGCAAGCGCTTCCACCAGGATATACTGGACTTTGCAAGCCACTACCAAGGACAGTATAACGAGAACATGATAGAAGACTACATCTGGGGGCTGATTTGTGAAAGTGATTTACAGTATAATCGTAAATCTCGAAAAACTACTCACTTCTAAATCTTTTGTGGTCATTTTTGTATTACTTTAGTATAAATACATGTTAATTTTGATTCATATGTTGTTTTTGTCTGACTTTATGTAAACGAAAAGACACAAATTCGCCCGTTTTCTCATTGGAAATAGGTAAATTTCAAAATATCACTGTCCTGATCACAAAATCAAAGTTTGTGGGGAATAATAACCATTTTCTATACTTTTTAGGCATAAGCAATTACGAAATAACACTTACTACCCAGGAATAAAAATTGTGTTACATGGTGTTTTCAAACACTTCCTTAACTTTTAATTCTCAAGAATTGATTTAATTTGATACGTATGGGTAAAGTATGAAGAATTCGTTCAATTTATATATGCAGGTAAAATATGAATAATTCGTTCAATTTATACACGCAGGTACAATATGAAGAGTTCTTTCAATTTATATATTCGGGTACAGAATGAAAAATCCGTGTAATTTGATACATACTGTGGGAACAACTGTGTTTCAAGTCCATGCAATCGCTAAAATTAGTTTGTGACAGTAGTAATAGTAAACGAGGTTTCTATCTCAGAGACCCCCTTCCCCCCTCCAAAAAGTTTCTATGTTGACATTTTATCAGCTCAAGATAATTATTTCAGATGATAAGGGTTTCTAGCATATTTCTGACAAAATATATTTTGTCGGGGTAAGGGGGTCTCTTAGATAGAAACAGCTCATTCACTATTACTACTATAACCGTCATGTTGAATTTAAATCATTTAAAAAAAATAATAAAAAATAAACAGTAGCAATGATGATCGGTCACCATATTTTATGATAATCTTTTTCATACCTGCTGACTCTCATTGGCAGAATATCTGTTAACATACTGTCAATAATACGAAACTCACGTATTAAATCGTCCATATCATATTTTACGCCTCGCAAATAAGATCGTATCTGATCAAGTAAATTTTTTATAAGTGATACTTCCTATTTTACAAGCATTTTTTTGGTCTCAAGTCGAGGCTCAATTGTTTTACATGCTGTTGAAAGAGAAACACCAACACCAGATATTATTAACAAAAACGGGTTTAATGATGCTCCACTTGAGATTGTAGAGCTTGTCATGAGCAGTGGTAAATATGATATTACTCGAAGTATTCTACTGTAATACTTATAACATTGTTTTACGCACCAAAGGTTTTTATGATAGAATTTGTAATATTGCATTAGTGCGTCTACAACTTGTTTTGGAATTTCTTCTGAAATATGATTGAAATCGACGATCTGTTTGTTTTTTTTTTTCATTATACAATATTTGTTTACAATTTTTTATATGATAGTAAAAGTTCCAGTACCAACAATCGAATCAAGAAATTCACGAAACTTATTATTGTTAGGATCAGCTATAAAATCTCTATACTTGTCATAAACATCTGATGAAGTATCATTGTATCGTTCATCTGTTAGTACCTCATTTTTCTTTAACCAACTGTAAGACTTAAAACTTCTCCAAACCATTATTTCAGTATTATACTAATTTATTTCATTTACCAAACTATTACATTCGCTTTCTGTTCTATCGATAAACCCGAGCACCAAGCTTATTTGATCCAACGTAAAATTTTTGAGAACTAGATGTTGTCTGATAATTGCGTATGCGGCTATAAAATCTATCAGCATTAATTTTTTGAGATAATTTTTATTACTCATAATATTTTCGGCTTTAACTAATTCGCTTACTTTTTTTAGTAGTTTGCTGTAGTGTTGTGTATATATTTTATCGACTTCGGTGTAATAATTTAGTAATGACAATTGCCTAAAGCGTTGGAGAGACGGCAGTGGATCATTGTCTACTTCACTTATATTATAGTAAGAGTTAAGTTCCACTGCTATGTGTACTGATTCAACCTCGTTGAAAAACTCTTCTAGCTCAACATCATCGTAATCATCAACTTCCTTGTTAAGGTCTTCGATTACTCTCAGCGAATTGTTGACAATAATTGGATCAAATCCTCGTGAATTACCTATTATTGGTTTAATTGCGTTTGAGTACGCTTTTATTATTAACGTTGCATCAGCTAATATATTACCAACAACTTTAAGTATAGTTTGCTTGTCGTGATAATACATCCCGAGTTTTTTTAAAATGTTTCTCGTTTTGAGAAACTACCGCTTAAAAGTTTGTTTCGTTTTTTTGTTTTTTTACTTTTTGGCTAGTTTGTCAAGACGACTGTGATTGTCATTTATTTGTTTTTCTTCCTGAGATCTTCCACCATAAGCTCGTGCTTTTATTAGATCTGATTGTATTATCAAATCTATATTTTCCTTGTCAAGCTCGAGCAATATTCTTTTAGCAGGATTTCAACATGTTTTTGTTCTTCTAGACAATCATCAGGATGACAGTATCTGCTTATAATATCAAAGTTTCTTATTGCTTCTATTAGTTGTGGTCCTCGTATATGCATAACACGAATACAATTTTCTTGTTCTTTTGTTGGTGGTACAGTCATTAAAATATTTATATGAAAAAGGTCTAAATTTTTTTTCTCCATATTACTGATTGTGTTTGCCGCTTCTGATTTTATGTCAACATTTTTGTTTGGGTTAAAATATTATCGTAAAATTCTCTTGCAACGGTTATAACTGATGGTTCTGACATTATTATACAATGTTAAATTAAATTTGATCGTATATATTTGAAATGCTGTCAACCCCGGAAACGGATCTTCAGCAGCGACAACATCAATTCGAAAATACAAGTACTTGTTAACAGTATTTGCAGCTGAAATTATAAAGTATTGCTTTGCTGAGATATACGTGTTTTCTGTATTATACAATATTGCCCAGTTAATATCATCGTTTGATTCTTCCAGTCGCCAATTATAAATTTGCCCAATACCAGAATTTAATCGGCCGCGCAAATGAAATTGCCAAATAGAAGCTGCAAAGGGACATTTGATTTTGATCCAGAAGTCTTTGTTTTCTCCTTTAGTTGTCCATTCCTGTCTATCAGAGAAAGCGTAATGAGGATAATTTTCAGGATAGCATGTTGATGCGCTTACCTCAAACCCAACTCGGTTATCAGTTGCCTTAAAAAAGTGTTGGAATATACCCAACATTATTTTTGGTTCGTTTTATACCACTGGAGAGATTGTCAACATACGCTTTATTTGTCAGATCATTAGGGTTAACTGGAACATATGTCGGCGTTATTTTATTGTTTCTCATATTTATACTGCCTGACATTGGTCCACCGGATCGTTTTAAATACGGGATGAGTTCTTTTAACTGAGCGTAACTAATAGCATCAGTCTCAGTAGCTGGTGGCGAGGTTGTCGATAATCCAGTTATTTTTGAGTTATTGCTCATTACAAGGTTGCCTGTTATTGTGTCGCCAGCTTTATTAAGCTTGTTATCGTCAACAGATTTTAGTTGCGCATAGCTCACCGCTTGTGTACTATCAACATTTGCTGGTGGATACGCAGTGTCCAGATCAATAATTTTTTTTACTCAACATATTAATATTGCCTGTAACTGTTCCACCGGTTTTATCATGCTTGTTATTATCCACATACTTCAACTGTAAATAACTTACCGCTTAGGTTTGAGTTAAGTTTGCTGGTGCATATGCGGTTTCCAAATTTATATTTTTTTCCTGACATATCTAAGTTACCGCTTAAAGTTCCTCTTGTCAATAATAGTTAATTATCGTCAACAGATTTAAGTTGTGCATAACTAACAGCTTGTGTATCAACAACATTTATTGTCGGATAATTTGTTTCTAAACCTAGTACTCGTTGATTTGACATAAATAGGTTTCCTGTAATTGTATCGCCAGATTTTTTAGGTAGAATGATAAATCTATGTTACCATTTGTTATTGTTGTACTTACAGCCGACGAATCTCCTAATGTTGTTCCAAATCTTGTATAATAGCTCATTATTTGTTTAATGTCTGACAATTTTATATAAACTTAGGTTATAACAATGGCAAAGCTATCGTCGATATTAAATTTTGACACAGAACGGCTGGTGCAACATAAACACAACAATGATCTGCCAGATTGTCATTATCTCGTTGTTGGGAGAACTGGATCGGGGAAAACAAATTTGCTGATGAATTTACTGCTAGGCGATAATTTTAAATACGACAGAGTTTATATTTAAACAATTAATCCACAGCAGGATAAATACGAATTATTGAGTGAATACAATAACAAACTTCGTGATGATCTTAAGGCTGGTGAAGATTTTTTTTATTATTAGACCACCAGAAGAACTTATTCAAGTTAATCAACTTGACTCAAATGAGCATAAGATAGTTGTTTTTGATTATATTCCACTTAACAATGAAGAGATGAAAAAAAAAGATCTTTTTTTTTTCACTGTCACGTAATAAAAAATGTAACTCTGTCTATCTCGCTCAGGGATTTTACAACGTCGATAAATATATTAGACGAAATACCGGTTGCTTTATATTATTTTCCGGACTCGACAACGTTGACGTCAGAAATATTACAAACGAGCAATGTGGCGACGTAACAAAAGATAAATTTATTGAACTGTATCATAAGGCAACGAAAGATAAATATAATTTCTTTTTATTCGATAAATTTACTTGTGATCCCAAAAAATGTTCCGCTGCTGTATTGAAAAGTATCTTGAGTAAAGTTGTATCAAACTGTTATTGAATAATAATATGGATAAACGAGTAAAGTACAGAAAATATATAGAAGATCTAAACAAAATTGCTCAATCTCATGCAGAATTTAGGAAAAAGTTCAAGAAGCACGACGTGGACAAGTAGTTGCCGCGGAGGAATCAGCTAGAGCTTTGAAACCAGTTACTGAGGCTTTACTTGGAAAACAACCTGAAACCTTACCGCTGTCGGAAGAAGAACATAAAAAATTACAGGAAAAAGGTTCACTTGGATTAATTAAAGAACAACAAGAAGCCGCTACTGAAAAAGTTTTTGCAAGATCTGAGGAAGAAAAAAAAGAAGGTTGGCTGAGGCACTTACCGAGTATATGGTTGATCCTGACAGAAGACAAACTGAGATAAATCGGTTGATTCGTGATCCGTTAGCGCTTGAACGAAGACGGTGGCAGTTGGGCCAACGGGAAGAAGGTTGGATGAGATGATGAAAATGATGGAGGATATAAAAAACAACAAGAAATGGAAAGTAAAGCTGATAAAGCTTTAAGGGAGATATATGAGAAAGATGAAGCTGAGAGAGAAGCTTTTAGAAAAGAACATGGATTGGATGTTCAGTACAGAGATATGTTCAAAGATGCTCTAGAGAATATAAAGAACGAAATTAAAGATTACGAGTATAAGTCGCTCAACGAAGGACACAGTTTCGAGGATTCAAGAGTAAACGAGATTTTAAAGAAAGAATACAACGCTGATGAAAAAGTTAAAAAGTTGACGGAGATAGCGGAAGAAAGTCAGAAATATATCAACGAAGTAGTGCCAGACAATGCAAATTACAGAGAAAGTATTAGAAAATTCCGACACAGTATTATCGCCGATCATTACATTAAAGCCATTAATCAAATAAAGCAAAAAAGGTTCACTCATCACCTTAATATTTTGAGCACCAAAGCAAAAGAAATAGATTATGAACGAATACTGGCCATGCCACTTGTGGCGCATATAGATAACCCTACTGCCAGACAAGCTGAACTAGATCGGTTAATTGATAATCCACATGAAATCAGAGAAAGGTTACAGCCAACTGTGACGGAGAGTCAACAAGATCCAGTTATGGCGAGTGAAACAACATTTAAGCCAACTGTGACAGGGGATATTGGCCATCAGGCGGTTGTATCAGATATTGAGCGAGAAAGAAAACTTATTCTAGAGCGAGCGCAAGTTAGAATAACAGATCAGGAATACATTAATCTTTTTAAAAGAACACAAAATTAACATTAATGATATTGAAAATTGGGAAGAAGACAGGTACGATACACTAATTAAAAAACTAGACGCTATTATAAACACCAGTGATGGCGCTTACAATAGAATGAACGCAGTTGTAAAAGTCAAAGATCTTTATAAATGTGAGGTCGCCAACAGAAATAAAATTATTGCAGGTGTTATAAAGGACACAGTAAAGAGATTTAAGGATAAAACTGATGAAGGAATGAGCCTTCAAAGTTTGCTTGAAAATTACAATTATTTTCGCTTTAAAAAAGTTGGAACTGGAATAAGAGTATTTACATCAACAGCTGATATGATTGGCAGATTAATGCTGTTGATATCATCGAAAGAAGCTGGAAATGTTGGTGTTGAAATTGACAAAGAAGTAGTTGATATATTTGATCATCTAAGATCGAACGAATTACTAATATCGGATGAATATGAAATTTTACACTGCGATATAATCGCGGGCGATATAATTATGTAATTTAATAAATAAAGACGTCAACAACATTATTACTCGACTCTAGCACCGCTGAAAAAGGTAGCGCAAACGTTTCAGTGAATTATATTCCACCAATACAGCTGAATCCTGAGAAAAAAATATGAAATTGGACTAATTTCTTGCACGGCGTGACATTCTATGGCTAACGTAAAAACTAATGTTAATGATGAATTTATATTTCAACCGAAATTGTCTTCGTGGATAAGATTTACAATTCCACATGGCGCTTATAATATCATTGATCTAAATAAAACAATAAAAGAGATTATTGCAACAACAAAAAAAAAAAAACCCAACACAGTGGACGCTGACAACTTTGAGTTGACACCAAATTATAACACGTTACCTGCTGAAATAACATTAAAGAATAATATGATGATCGATTTTCATCGCCAGCAAGCATTGCGTCACTGCTCGGATTTTATTATCTACGGTACGGATCAAATACGGAACAAACTGTAACATATGACGGTGATCTGCCAGTAAATATAACTGACGTAAACACAATATTAATAAATTGCTCTATTGCAACTGGATCTTACTTGGCTAAAGGCAGTAAAGGACAAACAATGTAAAATTGCCAGGTATCAGCTAGATAATCAAACAGTGGAAGATATTTCAAGTCACCTACAAGTTGCAAGTACAATACTAAGTATTATTTCGTTTAGTGACGATTACTCTAGATCGACTGCAACTAACGTGATGTGGTTTAAGGACACTGGAGCTGGTGAAGCTGCGCCAGGTGAATTTATTTCAAGAGGAGCATTAGCGCATGGGGCTGATGCAGCTGCGGGCGGTACTTTAACAAAATTAATGCTAACTAAAACACAGATAAATAAATACGATCGCGGTAAACCGTTTGTTTTAAATCTAAGCGCATTACAAATAAATGCGGTGAGAGGCGGTTTTCTTGGTCCGGCAATAGCCACAATAGCCAAACGTTAATACCTAAAATTGTGCCCCTACTTGGTACATTAGGATTAGCAGCAGCATCTGGCGCAACAAAAGAGGCTGTCTCTGGAGACGGTATAAAGAAAATTTTTGTCTAAATCTTTAATATAATGCCACAACGAAAGACAGCAAAAAGAACGACAACAACGAAAAAAAGACGCGATCGCGAAAAACAAAAAAGGGCGGATTTATAGGACCATTACTAGTGGGAGTAGCGGGAAGTCTGTTGCCCAATCTGCTGGGAAGAGGTCGAGGACTAACATTACCATGAACACGCCCACGTTAAGTAACTTTGATATACTTGATAAGCTAAAAAAAAATATATATATAAAAATTCTACGGAGTTTATTCTAAAGATGAACTTGACAATGCACCAGCTGGTGCTTCGTGTGTGATAAATATACAAGATTTTAATGACGGATCTGGCACACATTGGGTAGCAGTTTACAATAACAATTATTTTGATTCATTTGGAATTCCTCCCAGTGATGTAGTAAAAAAAAATATAAACAAAAAATATAAAATAATAAATTATTCGTCTAATCAGATTCAGCCAGTTGGAACATCAGCTTGAGGATACTATTGCATAATGTTTATAAAACAAATGTCCCAGCCTAAATTTAATTTTTTAAAATTTATTTTACAGTTTGACAATCAACCTTCTCACGTTAATGATGAGATTGCAACTAATTTTATCTAAACTAAGGAATATGTCAACATATTGTCTCAAATGCAAAACTAAAAGAGAAAATAAAGATGAAACAACAAATAAAGCAAAGAACAACAGGATAACGCTAAAAAGTATTTGTGCAATCTGTGGAAAAAGAAAAAGTATGTTTTTAAAGAAATTATCCGGAGCTGGGATGTGCGACTAGGTTATTTCAACAGATGATTAAATAAATAATGATATGCGAGTGCGATTGTGATAGGGATCTCTGTCTGGAGCAAAATAAAATTGTTACGTACTGTCAGAAATGCAACAACAGAGAAATAATTGGAACAGGTATAGATATACATAAATTAATTAGCAAGTTACCAAAACTAAAAGGAGGTTGGACATTACCAGGCCATAAATACACTAGACCATATAATCCGCTAGATAAACAACTAGATGAAAATGATAATCGGCTGCCCGGAAAAGAGCCTTACAATCAAGTTGATGCAATAGCAATGCGTCACGATATCTGCTACCGTGATAACGAACAAGATAAGCACGGCTGTGATAAGATAATGTTAGATGAACTACGCGACATGAAACCAAAAGGAATTAGAGAACGTTTTGATAGAAGGCTGGTGCAGAGATTTATTGGAGCAAAATATAAACTCGGACTCGGAAAAGAATTATATGATGATCTTGCAGCTGAATTACACAAACCTAAAAAAAACAGTTTCCGCGACGTAAAGTTGACGATATCTGGGCGATAGATTTCGTTGATGTGTCAAATCTTGCTCAGTTTAACGATGACAAAAAACATCTTTTAAATGTTGTAGATGTTTTTAGTAAATACGCGTTTAGTGTACCCGTTTCAGATAAAACAGGAACATCGATAACTGATGCACTAAAACAAATAATAACAAGTACAGAAAGAAAACCAAACAGAATCTGGACCGATCATGGAGCAGAGTTTTTTAATAAAACGTTTGAGCAGTTTTTGGAGCAAAATAACATTAAAAATATGTTACCGGAAATGAAGGTAAGAGCGTTATCGTCGAGCGATTTAATCGTACACTAAACGAGCTGATACATAAACATTTGACAGCTAAAAATACAAATAAATATATTGACGATCTACAGCTGATTGTTGATAAATATAATAACACGAAACACAGACCTATACAAATGTCAGCAAATGATGCAATTAAAAATCCGATTCTTCCAAATGAAAATATGTACCGCAGACATAAATTTAAAGTTGGTGATAGAGTTAGAATTTCTCTGACGAAAAAAAATTGAAAAAGTATTTACTCCAAATTGGAGAGAAGAAGTATTTGTTGTTGATAAAGTTTTACTGACAATACCTGTAACATACGCGCTGAAGGATTTATTGGGTGAACCAATAACTGGCAGTTTTTACGAGCAGGAACTGCAGAAAACTGAGCAAGATATATTTGTTATTGAAAAAGTTATCAGGAAAAAAGGCAAAAAAATTTAGTTAAATGGAGAGGATACAGCAATAAATTTAACAGCTGGGTTCCAACTAAATCTATATCGAAATAATATTGTTATAAATTTGCTCGTCTTTTAGCAGCGCAGATTTACATCTGACCGGTCTACACAACGACATTAAAATGTAATTTTCTTGCATTATCGACTGGCATTAAATTAAATATTTTAACAAAAATAAAATCGTATTTTATGCTCCTTTGTTGGCCAGCAATTTTCACATTAAGAAAAAGTTTTATAAGTTGCCAAAATTATTGTTCCTCTGCAACAGTAAAATTAAATGTTATTATATTTTTTGGCGATAAGATACTTAACATTATATCGTCCAGTTGTCGGTCTGCTGTAATTTTTTTATCAACCACGTCCACGATCTCGTCTTGTTCATCGTCATTGTTAAATAAAATGTCATCTTCTGTATAACCAACCGACTCACTTGCGATTTTATTATATCGCGGTGTAAAATTATCGTCCGTCGTTTCATCAAGTCCATATTATAATATATTTTTTATCTAATTTATAATAATAACATGACTAACGAGATAAAATATCATCAGTAAATTAATATATTAAATTACCAAGAACTAGAAGAGGCAGTGCAAAAATGTTTGTCAGGATATTCTTGCTCTGTTGACGTTATTGTTATGCAAGGTGATTCTAATAAGATTCTGCTAACAGCGGCAGAATAAAAAAAACTTAATGACAGAACAATTATTACACTAAAATTTAATAAAGGTGATGTTTCAATGTTTGCTCATAATTGTCTTACCAAACCTGAGCTAGAAAATATAATTAATTGTCGTATTTGAAGATGATTCTGTCAAATGTTAATTGTGATGTTACCGCATTTGTTATTCCATCTGCGATAAATTTTATTGCTCTAGAATTTATCTTAAAATATCTTGCAGCAGCCGTCATCGAAGAAAATTTTAGTTCCTCATCTGTTTCAAGATTAAATGAAACAATAGGATTAACATTACTAAAATTATTACCTGTGTTTCCTCGTCTGTTATTTTCTTGTTGAGTGACAAGTTCGAGGTTTTCTAAACGATTATCTGTTTTAATACCGTTGACGTGGTCTATCACTAAAGCATTAAGTATGGGTCCGCTAAATGTTTCGCAAACAAATCTGAGGCTCTAATAATTAACTTAATCAGTTAGTGTTCCTCTGACACTCATTTTAAGATACCCCGTATTGTTCATAAAACCACCAACTATTTTAGTTTTTCTTTTTCGAATAATTCCTTTATCATTCGCCTCGTAAAAATCAAAGAAAGGATGAGGTTGAAATTCACTTTGTAAAGACAAGTTTTCAATGTTATCACCAGTAACCGTGCCGTTGACATGATATACTAGTTGTCCTTCTGGAATTTCATCACAAAACAAAGTGTAAATAAAATCTTTCCTAAAGATTTCAACTCGCTCGTCATTATCATCTTTCACGCTGATCTTATAACCAGCTGGTGTTGATTTACCAAACGGTTGTCTGTATTTAATGTGTATCACCGACCCTAACATATTTCGCGCGTATAAGTTGTACTTCGGATGAACATAATAGTACTCTTGCTCGCTTGCGAAATTCAATGTCATTATACTATAAGCATTTTTATAATTGGTTGTTCAACTAGCGCATGCGCAGTATGCGGTGAGATATTGATCGAATAATCAATTAAATATATAAAATGTTATATATATATATATATATATATATATATATATATATATATATATATATATATAGTATATAAGGCAGGTATATATATATATATATATATACAGGTATATGTATATATATATATATATAATGTTGAAATTGCGAGATATTACAATATAATAAAAATAAAAATAAGAAATATTTTTGCTACCGTTGTTTGCAAGGTTTTTCTAAAGATGAAAAACTGCAAGAGCATCTTAAATACTGTGTTAATGTTTAAAGAATAACAATGCCAGAAGAAAAAGAAAAATCATTAAAATTTAAAAATTGCAATCGTAAATTAAATATTCCGTTTGTTATTTATGCTGATTTCGAATGTCTACTTGTTCCCGTGGCAGGCGCAGAAAATGATCCAAATAAATCAAGCACAAGAAAAATACAACAACATGTTCCCTGTGGAGCAGCTTATAAAGTAGTTTGTTGCGCTAACGATAATTTTTCAAGTCCAATAAAATTGTACAGATGTAAAAGTCCTGCCGTGTGGTTACTAAAAAATTTAATAGACGATGTTAATAAAATTTTCAACAGATATCCAGAACAGCTCCAATAAAAATAACAGATAAACAACAACTTGATTTTGATGAGGCAATTAATAGTCATATCTGCGAGAAACCTCTAGGTAACGATAAAGTGCGCGATCACTGTCATCTAACCGGCCAATATCGCGGAGGTGCACATGACAATTGTAACTTGAAATTTCATGCCCCAGGTTTGATTCCTGTCGTTTTACATAATTTTCGTGGTTATGATAGTCATATCATTGTCGAAGCATTTGGCGATGAGGAAAATAAATCTAAACAAAAATAAAATAATATTATAAAATATATTCCCAACCAATTTTTAAGAGTATACCAGTTACGCATGGCAAATTACGTTTCATCGATAGTCTGCAATTTATGGCAGCACCATTAGATGAGCTTGTAAAAGGCTGTATCAGTTTCAATAATTTAAAAAGTCGCTTTGGTGGAGACTACGTCTCTCTGGCAAAAAAAAAGGTGTCTTTCCGTATGAGTATCTCGATGACTGGAGCGGATTTGATGAAACTTCTCTTCCTAACAAAGATAAATTTTACTCGCAGCTAAAAAATGAAAATATCACAGATGACGAGTACAAATATGCACAAGAAATTTGGAACAAATTTGGTTGTAAAACACTTGGTGATTATCAGGATTTATATTTGAAAACATATGTATTATTACTAGCAGATATTTTCTCGAGTTTTCATCAAGTTAGTCATGAAAGTTATGGATTAGATCCATGTTAGTATTATTCTGCGCCAGGATTGTCGTGGGATGCTCTGCTAAAAACAAGCTGGATAGAATTGGATCTCTTAACTGATGTTGATATGTTTAATTTTATTAAAAAACGAACTCGCGGCGGAATTAGCGTTATAGCAGAAAAATATGCGGTAGCTAATAATAAATACTTAAAAAATTACGATAAAAATTTACCTTCAAATTATATCATTTATCTGGTCACTAATAATTTGTATGGTTATGCTATGTCTGAGCCAATGTCGCGCAGTAGATTGCATTGGATGACTCTAGATCAATATCTTTCAGAAACTGAGAAAAATCTCCTAGAAAATGTCAGTTATTTTGTTGAAGTTGATCTCGATTATCCTAGTTCGTTACATAATCTACATAACGACTATCCGTTTTGTGCAGAGTCAATGATGATCGGTTATAGTTTATTATCGCCTGCACAACAGGCAATGACAACAGCAAAAATTCGATTATTAATAAGCTATTTCCAAAATTGTTAAATAAAAGAAATTACGTGATACGTTACAAAAATTTAAAACAAGCAGTAGATGCTGGACTAATTCTGAGAAAAGTTAATCGCGTGTTAAAATTTAATCAATCACGGTGGATGGCAGATTATATTGATTTAAATACCAAACGTCGTGCTATTGCTAAGGCCGACTTTGAGAAAAACTTTTTCAAGTTAATAAACAATTCCGTGTTCGGTAAGACGATGGAAAGCGAGTCAATATTGAAATTGTAAATGATGTAAATCGCAGAAATAAATTACTCAACGATGACGGTTTTGTCAGTATGAAAATATTTAACGAAATCTTGTTGCAATACAGCGACGAAAGACAAATTTAAAGTTAAATAAACCGATTTATGTGGGTGCAGCTGTACTTGATATATCAAAGTGGCTAATGTACGATTTTCACTATAATTTTACCAAAAAGCAGTGGCCAGATTCGGAGTTGTTATTTACTGATACGGATTCACTTATTTATAACAAAGTGTGAGGATGTTTATCAAGATATTTATAACAATAAAAATTTATTTGATTTATCGGATTATCCAAAAAGTAGTGGATTTCATGATGATGGAAATAAAAAGTCATCGGCAAGATGAAAGATGAATTTATGTTTGCTCCAGTTAGAGAATTTGTTGGACTAAGAAGTAAAATGTACGCCGTAATTTTAGATGACAATAAACTGATAAAAAAAGCAAAAGGTATTCCTCGCAGATATGTAAAAAAGTGTATCAAATTTGATGATTTTAAAGCAGCGCTAAACACCTGCACCAATTTTATTAAAACAAATGTTATCAGAACAAATCATCACAAACTTGAAACAGATACAATTATAAAACGTGTACAAAGTAATTTTGATGATAAGAGATATTGCGAGGACGGAATTAATACGTTAGCTATTGGACACTACGCAATTTTGTCTAAACTTTATAAATAATGTTCGAAAATTTAACATTAGCCGATGGAGTCAGTAGCAAAATTAAAAAAATAATGGTCAATGGCCAGCAATTATCAGTTGAATTCAATGATGAAATTTCAGGTATTTGTTTTAGTAAATTTGATAGAATAAAACTCTCGCTTATCAAATCAGATAACAGCAAATATTTTGATTATCTTGAAAAGTTGAGAGATGAGCTTATGCTGAAATACGATGATCTTCATGATCCGATCAGTCAAGAAAAATACACGAAAATAAATATTGACCTAAACCGGTGGGAGGTTTTAGCAAAAGGTGGTAAGTATGTTCTCACCAGGATAGCAATGAAAGAGTTATTTGAATGTCATCGAAAGAAAGCGGAAAAAATTTAATTTTATTTGTATAAATACGATAATGAATTATTCTTAATATCTACTGCTGATATTTTAATAATAGGTGATGAAGTTCTTTAAAAATAAGGGAGATAACTCTGTCTTCCTTTGTATTCTAAAGGGAGATAATCTGTCCTCGTTAAGCAGTTATCCCGCTTGTTATATTGCGTAACATTACAGCCCCAAGGGCTTTCATGTACACCTACTCACCACGTCAAACAACGTGGTGAGTGCGTTTTGCACTCTCCCCGGGGTTTGATGTTGGGGGGGGGGGTACATGAAATCAAAAAGTATAGACAGTCATCTGAATCTCTAAAGTTTCGTTTCGTTTAGCGATTCGCTGGGGGGGAGGAGGGTCTATGCAGGAGTCCTCTGAAATAAACAGTAGCGTATGTGAGCTCTCAACCTCATTTGAAGGGTACCCCACACAGGAACGTTCAGAAAGAATGTCAGCCAAAAATAAAAGCATCGTGGGGTGCCCCATAACCGCCACAAGAAAGGCATCAATGAAGGGACCCCGTGAAAGGCACAAAAGGCAATGAAGGGACCCCGATGGAATGGTGACCGCTTATGACGCTACTGTTTATTTTTGTTTATTTTTATTATTATTATTATTATTATTATTATTATTATTATTATTATTATTATTATTATTATTATTATTATTATCATCATTATTATTATTATTACTACTACTACTACTACTACTACTACTATTATTATTATTATTATTATTATTATTATTATTATTATTATTATTATTATTATTAATATTATTATTATTATTATTATTATTATTATTATTATTATTATTATTATTACGGTTATTATCATTATCATTACGGTTAGAGTAAGACCAGTGCCACCAAGGCTAAAACGTTTAACCTTTAACCCTTCATCTTTAATCTTCACCTTTAACCTTCACTCAGGTCAAGGTCAGGTTAAAGTCGTAGGTCAAAGCCAAGGTCATATGTCAAGGACAAAGTCAGTTCAAAGTTCAAGGTCATAGATAAAAGTCATAGGTCAAAGGTTAAATTCAACATGGTTGTAACAGTAGTAATAGTAAATGAGCTGTTTCTATATAAGAGACCCCCTTACCCCGACAAAACATATTTTGTCAGAAATATGCTAGAAAGCCTTATCATGTGAAAGTCATTATTTTGAGCTGATAAAATGTCAACATAGAAGCTTTCTGGAGGGGGAAGGGGGTTTCTGAGATAGAAATCTCATTTACTATTACTACTGTGACATTATTTGGATCGAATTTATTTGACTTTGTAATATAAATCAAAGAAAAATGGAAACGCCCAAATACTAATAATACTGAGTGTTTTAGAGATAGTTGTTCATGAAGAATGTTTTAAAATTAAAACACTGGAAACAAATTTTACTTAGTTGTCTCCCATCCTGCAAAGAATGGCACAAAAGAAGTCTATTGGACATGAGAAAATGTGATGATTTCGCTACTATGACCCTCCTGGACAGACAATACAAGCGAGTACTTAATATATGTGTATGACCTTACTTTTTTATTCCTTGTCCATGCTTTTATTCCATGGAAAATTATTTTTCACAACAGCTATAATGGTATGATCGGAAATATCACTGCAAGTCCCAGAGACAATAGAGTTAACTTTTGTGTATGAAGCCTTTAGCTTTTTATTGTAAGAGTTGTGATACTAGAGAGCGTTTCCGCTCTGTCCTATCGACAGCTTTGGAATTTATCTCTATAGGACAAACTAACAGATGTGTTATCCTTAGCCTTGGGATTTATAGGTAATGAAGAATGTGTCTCAAGGCCTGTACGACCCTGGCGAAATTCATAAATTCGAACAAAATTAGGATTGTCATGGGATAGAAAAATCGTGGACGTTTATATATTGAAATATCCTGTTATGTATTCCTATACTGTGTGCTGAACTTTTACTCATAATTGTATGATGTGGTTTAAGGTAATGGTCATTTGTAAACAAATGTTTTAATTAGCTAGCTTTTGTCCACCGTTGTGGGTTGTACTTTAAGATAATATTTCTAAAGACGCTGACATGGTCTTTTGACCTTAGAAAGTTCTGGAAGAGAACTTATGACCCACATCCTGGTCATCTTATTGTGTCTTAGGTTTCTATATAATGTTCTGATAAACAAAATTATTCATTCTTAATTTTGTATCAGTCTTTCTGGAATCACTTTTAATTGTGTTCAGACATAATTTGGGAGGAATTATTTAAATCATGCATTGCATCTACTAAAATGTTCACTGAATGAATTAATAATAATAATAATAATAATAATAATAATAATAATAATAATAATAATAATAATAATAATAAACAACTTTCTTTAACGAGGATAACACATTTGGTCATGACTAACCCATCTGCCATGTGGTCCGCGAAACATATGCATATATGAACAATATTCTGTACACAGGTACATACATTTCAGCGTAACCTACGTCTTATGTGTAACATACATCGAATAAGACCTGGACATATTATGTATGGACATAATGATAAAGTTTTCTATTCAGTGGCTATAATATGTCATTCAGCTGGTCAATAAAGAATTTGTTTAATGATATTTAAAAAGAAGCAAGGGAATTTGAATTACGTATCCTCAGTGGTAAGGAATTCCATACACTTGGTGCTGAACACTATTTTGGGATTATTGTGAATACATTTAAGGACATTCTATCTGATATCATAGTGATACATCAAGACTGTTGGTACCTCACACTATTGAAGACTTTTGGTATATGAGCACTTTCAAGACAGGAATGAATTCGGAACACTTTACTTTTGGACTTAATCATAGAACATTTTGGATTATTTAGGATTTGATTCACAATACTGATCGTTCATCGTAAATTTTCACCTTGTAACTTAAATGATTTGTTGATTTTACAAAACATTTAACGAGGAACATTATATAGAAAGAATTAAATGATTTGTTGATTTTACAAAACTTGCAGGATTCGATTCTTTCTGTTACTTAAATTATGACCATATAACAAACCGTTAATGGTCTGTGACAATATTAAATTAAAAGATGACTAACGAATGTTCACAAATATTTCAAAATGTAATCCTAAACTTATTCGTAGTTTCTTCCACTTATAAACTTTCTCTTTTACAAATCTAATCTGATGTTATTTTCGTCGTTGTTTTAGGGCTTAATGCCATTTCTCAGCGTAAGATAGGCTTTACATGGCCAGTATAACTGGTGGGGGAAGAACTGGGGAAAACCCTGTGAAGAACAACCGGCCCGCGAGAAGCTACTATCAAGCTTTCTCACATACCCATATTGGCCGAGCCCGATATTCGAACCCACGGGGACAACGGTGAGCTGTTATGCTAAAAGGTATTCTGTTTGTATACTTGCTGTTGATAGTGGGCAAATGAGTGTAATTTATTCCAATTAGTAAAACCATCATTATTCTTTGCTGCTTTCTTTTCACGACCAAGCCTTTACATTTCCGTCAGATGTTTTGCCACCGTCACAACGACTCCATGTGCCAGTTTTCTGCACATCATCACACATTATAAATTAATTTTCTTCATAGTCTGCATACAAATACAACATACTTAAACACGTTTCCCAAGACAAGAGTCGAATGCAACAGGAGTCAATAAACTCAGACAATACAAAAAATAATTGCCTTGTTTTCATATCTTATTACCAGGATATGTCCAATGGGGTTTTCTTTACTTATTATCATTCCTGGCACCGAAAATTAATGTGCGTGCGCACGGATCTCGCTTTCAGTGCAATGCGCATATAAAAAGCAATGACTGAATGAATGTTAGTGAAATATATTACCTTGATTTGGGGAAGGTAGAGCTTCTTTTTGTCCCACTAGCTCATCGTATATTAAATGAAATCGAGTCTTCCTTGGCGTATATCTATCTCTATTACTAACAATACTGTATTACGAAATAACAAATACATCCAATAGCATTCATGCATCATATTGTTAGCATATGTTTGATGTCTGAATTCTCCATTTTGAAGTACATGACCAAAACGCGTCCGATTTATAATACAAAACATTGAAACACACGAGATATTAGACAATATCCAAATATAATCTCTGTAAAAAAATAAGCCCGACCCAACTGAATGAAATAAGCGTTGTATCGATCTTACATTCCTCACATTGTTATATAAGTTTATTTCCGCTATGTGCCTACTGTAAGCTAGTAAGCATGTCGATGTTTGTTTTTATTTCGTCTCTCGATCTTTTTCAAAAGTAAAGATATAAATCTGCATTGGTAGGAATAGCTCATTTGCATATGTATGTATGTATGTATGTATATATATATATATATATATATATATATATATATATATATATATATATATATATATATATATATATATATATATATATATATATATATATATATATATATATACAATAATAATCTTTCATAAACAAAAGGTGCAATGACTGAAAGAACCTTGTTTCCTTACATTATAATTTCATCACTACTCTTCAACTATGTCCACAATATTTGCCTATATGCGGGTACCAGTATTCATTGATTTTGATGCTAGGTTCGCTTTTAGAGATGAGCTCTCGTTATGGGGAAAATGTAAGCTGGGATCAGAAAAGGAGACTGAATTTTCACACTTTGTAACTCATTAACTATGTACAGATCTACAGGCCGAGTATCACTTGACCATGCATGCAATTCAAACTTATTTCCATGGCATTGCGTATTGGCTTTTCACAGCAAAGGAATACAAATGAGACAAAATCTCTTAAAAATTAAGTTAATTTACAACCGTTTTTGTTTCTCTGAATTTAAAAACTGCATTAGTCATAAATGACAAAACCGTTCCAAAATGATATCTAATAAAATTTATCAGCTACTTATATTGTCACCAGGATTGATTTCACCTGGGTTAGTACCAAACAAAATATTAATGCCATTCACATTATTAAAGACTGGATTCATTAAGTGTCGTGCATTATGATCATGTATAATATTTAAGTCCGAATCCCTTGAATATTCACACTGTTACCGTCCAACATTGTCACCATATATAATATTAAGGACCGAATCTCTTGAGTGTCCAACAAAGTACCAATATTAATGACAACATGCATTCAGTATTCTACATTTTTAACATGCATAATATTATAGACTACATTTCGTGAGTGTCCTATCTTATTTACTCGAGTGTCCAACATTAGTACCACGTATAATATTAAAGTCCAAATCCCGTGAGTGTCGAACATCAATACCGTGTATAATATTAAAGACTGAACCACTTGAGTGTCCAACGATATCATGATGGAGAATATTATAACCCGAAACCCATCATTGTCCACTATTGTTATCATGCATAATATAAAAGGCCAAATCCCTCAAGTGTCGAACCTTGTATAATATTAAAGACTGAGTCCCTTAAGTGTCCAACATTATGACCATGTAAAACATCAAATACTGAATTCTTTGAGGACCCAATATTATTGTCATGTGTAATATTAAGGACTGAATTCCTTGAGGACCCAATATTATTGCCATGTGTAATAGTAAAGACTTAATTCCTTGAGGACCCAATATTATTATTGCCATGTGTAATATTAAAGACTTAATTCCTCGAGGACCCAATATTATTATTGAAATGTATAATATTAAAGACTGAATTCCTTGAGGACCCAATATTATTATTGCCATGTGTAATATTAAAGACTTAATTCCTTGAGGACCCAGTATTATTATTGCCATGTGTATTATTAAAGACTTAATTCCTTGAGGATCCAATATTATTATTGCCATGTATAATATTAAAGACTTAATTCCTTGAGGACCCATTATTATTACTGCCATGTGTAATTCGAAAGACTGCATTCCTAGAACCCAATATTATTATTGCCATGTGTAATATTAAAGACTGAATTCCTTGAGGACCCAACATTATCATTGCCATGTGTATTATTAAAGACTTAATTCCTTGAGGACCCAATATTATTATTGCCATGTGTAATATTAAAGACTTAATTCCTTGAGGACCCAATATTATTATTGCCATGTGTAATATTAAAGACTTAATTCCTTGAGGACCCAGTATTATTATTGCCATGTGTATTATTAAAGACTTAATTCCTTGAGGACCCATTATTATTACTGCCATGTGTAATATGAAAGACTGCATTCCTAGGACCCAATATTATTATTGCCATGTGTAATATTAAAGACTGAATTCCTTGAGGACCCAATATTATTATTGCCATGTGTAATATCAAAGACTGAATCCTTTGAGGATCCAATATTATTGCCATGTAATATTAAAAACTTAATTCCTTGAGGACCCAATATTATTGCCATGCGGAATATAAAGGACTGAATTCCTTGAGGACCCAATATTATTATTGCCAAGTGTAATATTAAAGATTGAATTCTTTGAGGACCCAATATTATTGCCATGTGTGATATAAAAGATTGCATTCCTTGAGGACTCAGTATTATTATTGCTATGTGTAACATTAAAGACTGAATTCCTAGGACCCAATATTATTATTGCCATGTGTAATATTAAAGACTGAATTCCTTGAGGACCCAATATTATTATTGCCATGTGTAATATTAAAGACTGCATTCCTTGAGGACCCAATATTATTGCCATGTGTAATATTAAAGACCGAATTCCTTGAGGACCCAGTATTATTATTGCCATGTGTCATATTAAAGACTGCATTCCTTGAGGACCCAATATTGTTGCCATATGTAATATTAAAGACTTAATTCCATGAGGACCCATTATTATTATTGCCATGTGCAATATTAAAGACCGAATTCCTTGAGGACCGAATATTATTATTGCCATGTGTAATATTAAAGACTGAATTCCTTGAGGACCCATTATTAGTATTGCCATGTGTAATATTAAGGACTTAATTCCTTGAGGACCCGTTATTATTATTGCCATGTGTAATATTAAAGACTTAATTCCTTGAGTATTCAGCTTCATTACCATGTATATTAACGACTGAATTCCTTGGGTATCGTGCATTATTACACTGTATGATAAAGATCGAACCGCTTGACTATACAGCGTTATTACTAAGTATAACGCTAAAGACTGAATTCTTGAGTATCCAGGAATTACGATGAATAATATTACAGACCGAATCTCTTGAGGGTCGTGCATTATTACATGTGATATTGTGACATATAATTGATATCATCCATAATTACAACTGTTCATGTCACGTACTCACATTTGCATTATCAAATTAATTCCTGGAAGCATTCTATTCTGGAGAAAGCAAGGTAAAAGCACATGTACAGTTTCATGAGGATGTTAGAGCGATAAGTCTGGTATAGTATTTGGGCGATAATAGAATCCCTTGACAGCCTTTTGGATAAGTCTAGCATAGTATATGAGTGATAATAGGATCCCGTGTGTGTGTGTGTGTGTGTGTGTGTGTGTGTGTGTGTTAGATTTTTAAGGTAGCTTTAACAATTTGAGTCATATCGCTACGATGTCTGCGGTGTGCCAGTTTATAGTGATGTCTAGCACATGGGCATCATGCCGCAGACATGTAGCATCACGTCCCACCCGGTCGCATTATCCTGAAACCAGGCCTACCAGTCCTAACACTAACCTCTTAATGCTGAACGGCAAGCGATGCAGTGACTAGGTGGGACATGATGCTACGTGTATCTGGCATGATGCCCCAGTGCTAAACATCACTACAAACTGCCACACTGCAGACATCGTATCGATATGACTGGAAAATTGTTAAAGCTACGATAAAAATCCAAAATCACTCACACACTGCTATGTTAAGTACATGTAATTGAAATAACTGTTTTGTCTGCCATGTTAAGTACATGTAACTGAAAAAAAAACTGTTTTGTCTGCCATGGTAAGTACATGTAACTGAAAAAACTGTTTTGTCTGCCATGGTAAGTACATGTAACTGAAAAAACTGTTTTGTCTGCCATGGTAAGTACATGTAACTGAAAAAACTGTTTTGTCTGCCATGTTAAGTAAATGTGTGTCATACAAACTCGCATCAGCATGCATTGTAAATAGACTTAAACCTATTCCGTCATCAATTATAAGCAATGGTCAAACAGGCTTCATTAAAGGCAGATACATAGGAGAAAATACCCGTACTCTTTATGACCTTATGTTTTACTCGGAAAACAATGCAACCTACCTGGACATCTTCTTGTAACTGATTTTGAGAAAGCATTCCGTACTCTTGGTGGTCTTTTATTGATAAAGTTCTGAATTTTCTAAATATTAGCAAGGATTTTCAAGTCTGGATCCATCTCTTCTATACAATTATCAGCTCTTGTGTCACTGTAAATGGACAATGCTTATCATGGTTTGAAATCTAGAGAGGATGTAGACAAAGTGACCCCCTATCCCCGTATGGTTTTCTTTCATGTGCAGAGATATTATCCCCTTTGATTCTGAAAAAAAAAACTAAACATCAAAGGAATTAAAATTAAAAAAACACCGAATATCTAGCTTCACAATATGAATTTCACACCGTTCTCACACTGGATGGCTCAGAGATGTCACTCAAGTCAGCAAATATTCTAAGACACCCTGGATGGCTCAGAGAAGTCCTTCAAGTCAGCTCTAGATCTTATCTACAAATATTCTAAATTTTAAGGTTCAGGGATTAATATAGATGATTTTTGTAACAAGTTTTAAACAAATGTTAACATCCTATAGTTTCAAGGTATGCTCAGAGCCGTTCAGTTTTTTTTTCCAACAAACTTCATATATACATTTATTCAAATATGTATCGCCCTTTTTACATAAAGCTGTAATCTTGATCATTAAGGAAAAACGATACTGTAAGAGTGCCTGGAAGGAATCCTTTTTCTTGCCTTTTAAATTAACAAGGAGTCCTAAACTCAGATTGATTCAAACTAAAATAATGCATAGAATTTTACCAACAAATACATTTTTGAACAAAAATTGCAAAAGTCCTTACAAGCATGCGTTCTTGATGTAATGACTCTTTAGAGACTGTATCTCACCTTTTTGGAACTGTCATTACTTACTAGTTTTATTGGGTGGATAAGTAAGTGTAACCATCTGCATAATGTTCGAGTTTCAAAAAGAGAATTTATACTTGGTATAATAGACCAAAACAGAGAATTTATACTTGGTATAATAGACAAAAACAGAATTTATACTTGGTATAAAAGACCAAAATAAAGGTGATGCAGTGATCATCCCCCTTTTGCTGCAACTGAAATGGTATATCAATTAGAGTTAACCATGAAATATCAAACATGGCACATTTTAAAAAAAAATAAATGAAGTTATGTTACATATCAGAAAAAACTATGCATATATCAATTGTACATGGAAAATGTTTGATGACTAATAGCAACTATATTAACATCACTTTGGATGATTCGTACTATATTTTCAAATCATAACCACAGCTTTAATTAAGCTCAGTTATGTCCATATATACGTACATGTGTGTATATACTTATATGTGTGTGTGTGTGTGTGTGTGTGTGTGTGTGTATATATATATATATATATATATATATATATATATATATATATATGCACATGTAGAAAATGGTTACAATAAATACACCTTTTTTGTACTCTCTCTCTCTCTCTCTCTCTCTCTCTCTCTCTCTCTCTCTCTCTCTCTCTCACTCTCTCTCTCTCGTAACCAATATTAAATTCTGTGATTAATTTAGAATTAGAATATAATTGTCAGAGATTGCGATGAATCATCTCGTTTTGTGTGGTTTGGTTATCAAACACACACACACCCTCGTTTAGCATAGCCACTCAGGATCACTTCCTCTACCCCCCCCCCAAAAAAAAATGTTAACACTCCCATCGAAGTCAGCATAATCCTCTCTAGACCGCCTTTATTAATAACTATTCTTGAAAATATCATTTTATGATACATATTTCAAATGGCCCAAGATTTTCTCTGGCATGTCTCAACCCTGTCATTCCCTACACTTAACCCAACATTGACATATCTGTCAGACCGTTATCGAACGGATTCTTATTAAAGCTCAATCCATGCCCCAAACAGAGCAGACCCCATCCCTCGCAGTCTGCAAGTTATTGCGAGTCTAGCCCATACATCAATCTTAAAAGTTACATGTCACGCGGACCACGTCAGAATGTACTGTGAGCTTTTCTCTACAATTTTGTACACAATTGCATATATAACATGCACTAGTGTTAACCATTATTACCTGTAAAGCAATGTGCACTTATTAATGGACTGTGAGGTAGTCAGTGGGATTGAATAATAATAATAATAATAATAATAATAATAACAAAGAACATGTAATTGAAATAACTGTTTTTGTCTGCATTGCTAAGTACGTTTTTTAAAATTGAAATAGTCGTTTTGTCGGCAATGTTAAGTACATATAATTGGAATAAATGTTGTTTTTTTTTCTGCCATGTTAAACACATGTAATTGAAATAATTGTTTTGTCTTCAAAGCAAATTGATATTGTTAACTAGACTGATAAACCAAATATAATTTTTAAGCAAGGTTGATGTTGCCGGGTGTAAAAAGAGCGTATGTCGACCGAAATTTCCTAGCATTTTCATGGAGTCTCATTATAGCTCACTTTGATGATACATTCTTTCCTAATCTTGTAGTTATTTCTAGTTATTTTGTTCTTTTCATTCAGAGTTTAGTCCCTTTTATTATCTTTTCTGTGTCAAGACGTAAAGATGTTCTGCACTTGTCACGCTTATGTGTGTATTTGTCTATTTCATTTTTCCCCTGAGGCTGACCCTGCTTTAGGATGAAAAGTAGGGAAACTGCATTTTTCTTCGCGCCGTTTTGCAATGTTGGTGTATGTAATGCTTGAATATATTTCATTTTAACGGCATGTCAGCACAATAATGGATATATGATGCCAAATAGAAGTAAAGTTCTAAATGTGTACAAATGAATTATGAAGAAAGTCGCCTTCTTATAAATATGAAGAACAAAAAGTTAAACGGCAAACTTATTAAAAGTGTCAAATGTATCTAAACTAAAAGTTAAAGGTAAACATATAATTTGTTTAAATAATAGGGTACACATTTGCTATATAATTTACATTCCCTCAAAATATTCATAACGTGTTCACACAAAAAAAAATAAAAATATAAAAACTTCATTATTACAGGGAGGAAGTCATTATACTCGACAAGAATGTGTTCCACAGTTCGAGGTTTAGATATCCAACGTTGAGATTTTCGAACATAGAATTTTGCAATATTTTCAAGGCTGTTTCTACTTAACAGGCGAATTATCAAGTCAAACAGTGGAATCACATGGTTTATGAGCCTACAAGGTTTGGTGATTGAGTCTGTTGAGCTGGTCATATGCAGGATTAGATTGAGTAGATGTGTAATTTTGAGGTATGATTACTGCACCATAACTGGGGAATCTTATCGCGGTAGCGTGCCACGTGCCAATTAACAATAAATCGCTAGCCTGCGATGGTTTAACCTCCCTCGTTTGGAGCATGATTGATTTTTATTCAGAATCCATTGGGATAACGGTCAGAGAGATCAAGAGGCAAGGTGAATTTGGGGGCTTAAGTAGTGGGGAAATGACAAAGTGGAGAAAATCCAGAGACAATTTTGCGCCATTTTAAATGAGTATCATAAAATGAGTTTTTTTTTCGGAAATAGTTATGAGTAAAGGCAGAATAGAGAGAATTATTCTAACTTAGAAAGGTACGGGCTAATTTTTTGTGGTTAGATAAAGTTAATCCTGACTGACTAAGCTAATGAGGGGGAGGGGTGTTTTAGATAATTTCCCTCGCGATATTTTTCAGTCCAAGTTTTTGTCTGCGGAAGGGGAATTTCTTGACTACGGTGGAGCATAGAGTGTTCTCATTTTATAAATTGTCCAAAGGATGGGTGTTTGGCGGTTGAGGGACACGGAACTTAAAGAAAATAATGCTTCGGCTTCACAGAAAACAGAGCAAGTCTAAGAAGGCATTGTCTCAATCGCATACATATTGATATAAATTTGGAATTATTTGTTGCATTTATTCGTTTTAATTCATACATCACTGAGTTTGAAAATTAACTATTTGCAGTCATTTGTCTTGAATGTTATATGACCCATGTATTCTAAGAATGCCACACAATATTTCTTTTATATGAATTTGTTCGAATTTACTCGTTTTTATGTAATAGGAATCATGTATTCTAGGAATTTCATGCATTACTTCCGATACGAATTGTGGGAATGGGTGAATTTATCTATCTATAATATGTTGTTGTTGTGGGGCTTAACGCCATTTTTCAGCACACGATAGGCTATACATGGCGGCCAGTATTAATGGTGGAGGAAAGAAACCGGAGAAACTACTTTCTCACATATCCACATTGACCGAATCCTAGACTCGAACCCACGCAGAGAGAGGTGAGATGGCAGTGATCCGTAACGGAGAGCGCTTTAGATCACTTGGCCACTCGGGGCCCCCCTATCTATAATATTATATTTCACGTAGGCTAAAGAATTGATTTTACAATGTCTTGAAATGGTATGCCATTGAGTTGCTAGTTAGCAAGTGATGTAGCTAAGACAAGACGTGACGTCCATTAATTAATTTGCGTAATTAAGTTATGAATTATTCTTTTTCCACAGAGAATCGTACGCCTGCTGACCGGATTAGTGCAGTTAGTGATTTATAACCCATAGCAGGGGCGTGCAAGGGGTTTATTAAGATGTCTAGGTTATGTCATAGTAACGTCAGGAATGCAACAAGCCGATAGGGAAACACATTAATTTTATAGTAATAATGTTGTGTGTATCAGCTGCCAGGCTGCAAACTGACCCATATTAGCCTTGGTTCTGCTGAATTACAATAAGACGATATTTGACGTAACACGAGTGGGAATATGTTCAATCGCAGAAGGAAAAACTCTGACAAATACTTTGGTTGCGTTTTTATTTATTTTGAAAGGAAAATAGCTCCATCTGTGCACCACACAGTGGGAAAAGAGAGCAGACAACCAAATTACGGTTGATGACCAGAATGAGACTAGAGAGAGGTAAAGAGCAGGAAAAGGAATACGGCAACGCTGACCTGTCAACAACAATGAATTTAGAAGGACCTGAAGTAACCAGGTTATGCAGGCAGGCTGAGCAAATTAGTCGATCAGTCACTCGATTTCATGATGAAATGTGTTTTATCGGTATAACAGAAAGGCTAATTGCATTTCTTATATTTTTTTGTAATTTCATTTTTTTAGAGAAAGTGTATCATTCAAATGTCATGCTCAGTTTCATTTTGTTTATGTAACTGATTAAATTGTTATATTTTACATACGGGGTCTCGAGTTGTTCTATTCCATATCTCTGTTCAGATCTCTGTTATTCCACCCATTAATTTCATATTTTATTTTGTTATTTACTACATCCGTGCGATTACACTGTGGTCAATAATCTAGATACCTACAACCAAGCCATCGCCACGTAACAGGTGGACCCTAAGAAGATGCTAGTTTGGTGATAAACTAAGGAGACAATCGTTCGTGTGAGACACACAAAAAAAATGGTTAACTTGCTTCAACAATGATCCTTCTAAAAGGGAAGTTCTGAATTCACGCAAAGTCTAAATTTACAAGCTGATCCATATACATTAGAGCCATAGTCAAGTTTAAAACTGAGTAAAGGTCTACATAAGAGGAACAAGACCCACCGTTATGCTCCCCAGTTTGTTTTTGCCACTACTCGTATTAAATCTAAGGCTTTTGGCATTGTTCCTAAGGTACCTGTTATACGAAGGAAAGTTAGTTTAACTAAAGAAATAAACCATAATCACTTGGTCCACTCATGAATATCAGAACTATTTAGACAGAGGTCTGGGTCATCATGAATTCAATGTAATCGACTGAAATGCATGAAAACAGTTTTATATTTTGAACATATGGATTGATATATATATAT
>JAECUM010051021.1:0-12243 GCA_016617855.1 Megalonaias nervosa | reverse complement strand
GCTCGCCTTTACCGATCACAGCCATCTCACCTCCGTCTGCGTTGGTTCTAGTCTTTTTCTCGGGGCTGTGGGTATGTGAGAAAGCTTGCCAGTAACTTCCCTTGCGTTGGTAATTCTTACTGCGGGTTTCCCGGGTTCTTTGCTCGTTGTTTCTCTTCCGTGTTTTTCCTTACCGTTGGGGTACTACTTTAGTGTCAATATGGTAGTTCTATAGTGTGAATGGGGTACTGCTATAGTGTCAATGGGGTACCTCTATAATGTCAATGGGGTACTGCTATAGTGTCAATGGGGTACTTCTATAATGTCAATGGAATACTGCTATAGTGTCAATGGGGTACTGCTATAGTGACAATCGGACACATGCTGGTGGTGCACTGCTTTAAATTTTATTGGACTATGCTAATTTTGTCTTGCACAGGGCCATAATTAGAGTAACGCTCAGTCAGTCTTTAAAACAACATATAAGAACTCCGACATTTCTGAACCGCTTTTTTTAATATAAAAAGAGCCTGAATTGTCCATTCAAGATCATGCACGTGGTCTCCCAGTCTGGCAGCTGTGGTGATCATATTCTAAACTTCACCTTTCTAAACAGTCTGATCATCTTCTGACAGTTGGAAATCAACTTAAAACGAGTTCACGGCACTAATTTTGAGTTGAAAGTGTGCATGCCGTTGCTTAGGTAACTAATATTTATGTAGTTATATATTTCCCGAAATGACACATGGATATCAGTATTTCTCAGAATTCATTTACATGAGATACGTTTTCAGAAAAGTTTTTTATTTCTTATTTTTAGAAAATAGTGGTACCATTTTAATCAATTTTTGGGGCATCTTATTTCCAAAGCAACAACATGGGTGAAGATTTTGGCCACAAAAGTATGCCAGGTTTTCGTGTATTAAATGCTAAATATTAATTTTAAAAAAAACTAGAATTAAATAATATTGTTCTTTGTAAACGCAATAATAATTTATTTGAAGAAATATATACAAAGTAGCTGAACAATGCCTAGGACGCTTTATTTGTTTATGAATAATGAAAAGTGAGTTCTTGTGTTTTGTTCAAATGTGCCATCTACATCACGCCGCGTTCACCGCTGTCTTGAAAGACTACTTGTATTAGAAACCACATGGGAGTAAATGAAACGAAGCTTTGCAGTTATGTTTCAGTGTATTACAAGCACAGATAATATCCTCGGTGTTTTCAGTTAGGTAGAGAAAGAAACCTCGGAAGTAATTCGTCGCCATTGAGAACTATATTCTGAACTACTTTTGTTCACATGGAAGGATATGGCGGCGGAAGGTGACAAAAGTCACAATTGGAATATTGTCGTATTATATGTGGTACACTCCGCCACAGGCGAATCACCAAACAAATCAAATTTGATGTGTATTCTTACAATTACTTCCGAGCTTATTTCACGACTTAACGGAAATGGCCGAGCGATGTTCCAATCGAGATAATGCATCTCTTGTCATCTCGTGAGAGTATCACCATGCTAATAGAATCAATTACCTCTTATTGCATCATACTGTAGTCCCTAAGAAAATTATTCAGATTTATGTTTTTGTTTTTCTTGGAGATCTGCTTACTAGTGTAGAATATAAAACGTGGAAAAATGGAGGAAATATATAAATCAGTGTAGAGACACCAGGAAAGAGAGGACTTTCGACGCATCACACTAAGACTTCCATGCACCGTTCCTGCTTCATCTTGATATGGGGAAAATATTAACAAAATTCATAACCATAAAGGTAATTGTATTAGTAGATTAATTGCTTTTGAATTTAAACGGACGCCAAAACATTCGAACGACAGCTGGTTCTTATTACTAGAGACAGAGGGAAATTATTCGTGTGAACAGTTTTGAAGAATATACGGGAATAATTGAAGCTAAAATTAAAGCAGGCACCAAACTATGGAGAAAAATGTTTAGCGCTTAATTTGATTCATTATGGTGTTTCTGGATAGTGTTGTTGTTGTTGTTTTGGGGACTGGGGTAATGTTTATTTAAAATTAACAACTATGAAAAGTCAAGCAACAAAAGATTACGTCACTGCTTCCCTTGGTTTGCATTTAACAGCCAGAAAATAAAAAGGGGGGTGGGGGTGGAGAAAAGAAGAATGTCGAACTGTTTAAAATACTGCATATGTATATTTACGTTTTAAAATTAATCTTCTTTCGTTTGCAAATAATTTTGTTGATTTTACGCAAAATCTGGTGATATTTTTAAATAGTGACAAACTTTCTCTGCAAACACATGCAAAAACGCACGCAAAAACATACTAATCTCTTATAATAATTTGTTAACTTTGAAATCCATCCATATCGTAGAAATCGTTTACGTATAAATTTCAGTTGAACTTCTCCTGAAATCACCGTCGTTTGTGAAAAATTTCGCTAACATAAGAGTTTATATTCAGCAATATTCAATAAGGGGCTTTTGTTTCCATGAAAGTACATGTATATCTAAAGCAACTATTCCGATGTCATTGACATTGCTTTGTCCTAGAAAATTCCTTTGAGCTTTCCATTTCCATTTTGAGTGCAGTAAAGTTGTAGTATAACTCGGCTAATTTCATCTCGATTTTCTGAAGTTCGTCATCAAAATTACTACATATACATTTCTGTTATATTTGTATCTGCATAAAGCTTATGAAAATCACATATCATGTTTAGCACAAACTGTACCTTCTATCCAATTTCCGTATTCCTATGGGAAATCTTGCTTTTCTCCATTAGTATAGGTCTTCGTATACCACTCAAGCCGACCGCCTCAAGCGATCATGATATACAACAAAACACAGTTGTTGCATTTAGAAATAGGGATGTTATTTAATTAGAAATAAGCGTAAGAACATACAAATGTCTGAAATCTTCATGGTCGTCTCGCATAAAGCGGCTAATATCGGATAATTTGTGTTAGTGTTTTAATGAAGCCAATAATTAATAACTTAACAATGTGAATGTTGCCATCGCTTTGCAGTATTATCTACTCACTTAACGACAGAGATGCTTCGCCGAGCCACGGCTCGGCGCGAGACGGTGCCTGGCAACTAGATGATGCCAGGATCCGCCATTAAATCCGACAGCAATGAACCAATAAGATAGTGACATTAGATAAATTAGCGTTAATAGCGGGCTTATTTTCTGTGAAGTCATCGCCTAATGGTCCGAGACAAGCAGTTGTCCTCGGAAATTGAGATGTTTGTTGGTGTGTATAAATCGGGCTTGCTAGAAGCTCCCGCGGGATATGACTGTTTAAGCGAGAAATCAAATTTAGATTGTGGCGGCCTAGCACGATTAGTTCTTACAACAGAGACTAGGATCTGGAGTTGACAAATAGAGGGAGAGGGGATATAATGCAGACTTATTCATGAATTAAAAATGAGTTAGCAATTATACAGTATTCGTACGGAGAGGTTATTGGAAGCATAATGCAGAAAATGAGCGCTTATTTGATCGATTGCGGCATGTTTATCTGTTTTTCCGATTTCCACATTTTCATCCTCAGTCAAAAAGGATTGTCAACACCACAATCTGACATATCCTAAAGCTATTACGCACTTCCGGGAGCGATACTGAAGATAAAATAATGCCTGCCTGAGTACATAATGATACATTCAACTTATATGGGATAACATTGGTCATTTTTTCGGATAAAAAAGCAACAACAAATAAATACGACCCATTGCAACTAAAAGAGAATAAAAAGAAAGAAAGAAATAGAAACTTATATGAACCACTAACAGATCCAAAAGAAGATATTTTTGGTTATGAATATCCCTATTTAAATACAGTTCAGCTGAACAATTGTTAAAATTCCCTTTTTATAACTTCCTATTCGTCTTTTTTCCGCCCTTCCTTTTATGTCTGTTTGAATGTTCACCTGGAAATGGGTAAATATCTATTTAACGTCTACTTAGGAATCCATAAATCTCTATCCCCCCTCCCTCAGTCTATATTAGAGTACAATATCTGATTATAATCATGTTTATTCTGATAGATATTAACTAAAGAGACTGTGGCAGTTTATGAGATTGGACTGATTGCACATTTACGCTGTCATTTGCTGACCCGAACTCACTCCCAATTAGTTGGTCCATCAATATCCTGGTCAATCGCTAATTTCGCCCAGCAGAGCAAGCAACACACCAGTAGAAGTGGCAGCCGCAGAGCAACTTTGTTTTGAGATTCATCCACCAAACGCGCAATGATTTTAACCGGAGGAGGATGGGGGTGGGGGGCAGTAAATTATATATGTTGTGTCCGACGACTACTACCGTAATAAATTACGCTCGTTTTAAAATTGCAATTTAATATGGCATTTCCAGATGACGTAGCCATACATACTCTGGAATAATTAATCACATCAATAAGATGGCTATAGTATACACGTATTTAAGGCATGACTTTGCTTTATTTTGTACATGTAAACCATTCCAAGGAATGAATATACTTGCTGAAATGGTTGTATAATCTATTTCATTTCATTATTATGAGTGTTTCTGTTTCAATAGAACCAACATTCGGATTTCATCTAAATGTATCGTCTTGCTTTGTGTACACTTAGTTTTGTTGAATTTATAAAAATTTCACAATAAATTATGCAGATTTATAATATTGATATTTACTAATTAGCACGGCTAATTGATAGGAAAATATTACATATTGCATATCTATTTCTAACATATTTTGCTTAAACGTCGAAGACTACATTATATGGAACTTGGATCAGAAAACTACTATAGTTAACGTCTAGTGGTGTTTTGGGGGGCTCGCACTGAAGGAGTTGTAAACTCATTTATCTGGTGAATTTCGCGTTTCATCCCTCGTTTCTGTTCATTTGTCTTTTCTTCACAATCGTAGATATTTGAATAAATTATTGTTAATTGAAATATCAATGGGAACACCCTCTTATTCCGTGCTTACCGATACAATTGATCCGTGATTTATGCCTTGGTAATTTTAACACTACCTCGATAATAATGCGCAAATTAAGCAATAATTCTGAAATAGTTTTATTTACGAGACTCACACGGTCATAGGAACAAAGGCAGGGGCATAAATTAGGGCTAGCATAGCAGGTTGCTTTATTGTCAATATCGTTGTCGCCACTGATGTGATATATATCGGCGCTCTTATGGCTCACTGTGTAACACAAGTGGACGGGTTCTCCCGATCAGAAGCCGATTTTATTTACTCGGTAATAAGTGAGAAAATTATGATGACAATTTGGGGTAATTTCGCACTTGAAACCTCTCTCTATTACTAAACTCAACACTTCGATATCAATTTGCCCACGATCGTAGCATCGTAATCCACGGCGCGACTTATCAACGTAGATTTACAGCGGTCCAAATTTATGACACATCGACGTCGTTTTAAAAATGTTTGATCGCAATATTTCCATTCCTGGTCAATACATTTTCAAGTTATTAAAACATAAATTGTTCTGTATCTCTAACCGATAGGCATATTGGAAAGTGGTGCGAGTTTTCTTCAAAATTTGAAGAAATCAAAGTACGTAACGGGATTCCAAATGGTCCTCAAATTCATATATATCTTTTCAAGTAGAACAAGCTCGAAGCTAGACTGGCCAGAGAGACGCCAAAAACGTCTTAGAAATATCTTTATCGCTTATGTGTACCACGTATACGTGGGACTACAAATATTACTTATATCAAAGGAATGTGATTGACTCCACTTGTAACGAGGCCCATAGGCTTCTGTTACGCAACTGTGACTGTAAATTTAATCCGTATCCCGCTTGATGCAGCTCTTAAAACACTCAAGATAGCTTGAAGATTCATGATGTGCTCCTTCTATCACTAATAGGTGGTTAAGAGCGAAACCGTCTGTTAATGCGAAACAAGACAAGTCTCCGAGATGGCGCACTGTTTTATCACAAAATTTGAATGAATGGCGCTTTAAATTTCTTTTAAACGTACAGTTCGAACCTCACTAAAATTAAAATATATCAGTACAGAAAACTGTACGAAGCTAGAAATAATATGTTGTCACAGTTCCGCTGTTCTAAAACTTAAAACATGCTACTACCCCGTTGCGGAACGTTTTAGTACGTATTACCAAATGGTGAAATTCAGACCTTTTATTTAATAAAAAAATAACATCCAGAAAGTTTCATTGGTGTGCTTGTGTTGTTTCTTTTTTAAATTTTTAACGTAACATTAACAATTTTAGTCATATCGCTATGATGTGTGCATTGTGGCAGTTTATAGTAACGTCCAGCACTGGGTCGTCATGCGACAGACATGTAGCATCATATCCCATCCAGTCACATTATCCTGACTCCAGACCGACCAGTCCTAACATTAACCTCTTAATGCTGAGCGCCAAGCGAGGCAGCTGCAAGTACCATTTTTTTTTATAAGTCTTTGGTATCAATCGGCCGGGGTCGAACCCGCAACCTCCTGTATCCGAGGCGGACGCTCTAACCACTTAGACCACTGGAGCAGTTAAGTTAACTTGAAGGACACGGCTACTCTCACATAAATATTTGGATATCTTTCAATTATTTTTAAATTAAAAAAATCATAATTTTGTGAGCACACATCCGTCGCTCTATCCTTCAATCATAGAGATAGCTAGTGTTGTCAGCAATATCAGATCCGAAACTGAGGAACATTTTTTAAACTATATCTTCTCTCTCTATCTCATTTTCTCTCTCTCCATATATATATATATATATATAGAGAGAGAGAGAGAGAGAGAGAGAGAGAGAGAGAGAGAGAGAGAGAGAGAGAGAGAGAGAGAGAGATGTGTGTGTGTGTGTTTAGAAATACAATATACGCATTATGTTCTAACACACCTGAGTCTGAACTACTCGCAGCAGAGCAAGCGCGAACTCCCCCACGCGCATGCACGCACACTGTACGGCATTGCAATCTTAGCAATATAGGTTTGTTTACTGTTTTAAATATATGCCACATTATGTGTAGATATATCTCCATCGTTTGTAACAGAAAATATTGGATATTTACAAGATGCCTGTAAAAATTGATTAATTGCTGGCAAAGTTTTGAATGGTTTAAAGTACACCAATGAAAAGAGAGTTCCCATTTAACCAAAGCTGCATGAAGAACGCGGCCGAAAAGCTGTCTCCCCAAGACTGCATTTGTTAAACTTGTTCGGTTGTTGTTGTTGTAGGGTTTAACACCATTTTTCAGCACAAGATAGGCTATACATGGCGGCCAGTATAAATGGTGGAGGAAGAACCCGGGAAAACCCCGGAAAGAACCACCGACCCACGAGAAGCTACTGGCAAGCTTTCTCACATACCCACATTGGCCGAAACCGAGACTCGAACCCACGCAGACAGAGGTAAGATGGCAATGTGAGCGCTTTAGACCACTCGGTCACTAGGGGCACCAATCTTGTTCGGTAAGACTGAGCTGTAGTAAACATATACTATTTTGAGTAATAAACAAATTCAGTGGCGTTACTAGGGCTGGTGTCACCCAGTGCGGTAATTCATGGTGTCACCCCTATGGACCTCCTTCCTGAACAAAAATTCAAAAATTTTATATACAGTCATTTTGGTGTCAACCCCTCTGATGGTGTCACCCGGTGCGGTCCGCACCCCCCCCCCCCGTGACGCCACTGAACAAATTATATCTAAATGGTAAACTTAATTTGTTAAACTTATTTGTCGTTAAAATTCCCGTTTGTTCGTCTTCTTTTTCACTCGCCTCTTCTCTTCGAATAAAAATCAGAAAAATTCCAAACTATACATCTACCATAATCTAGTTTTACAGCTATACGTATATTTTTGTTTCAAATTCTGAGGGGTGGAATAGTGATGATATCTTAGCATCCACACAGACCTGTGATTTCCTAAGTGAAAAAGGCAAGAACAAATATACACGCAAATGACTGAAGTATTTAAAGGGATTTCAGACACACATGTTTTTTATTTTTTTTGGAGGGGGGAGGGGAATTAGAGATGCAAATAGAGCCTCTTGCGATACAGCTGTTCAAATGTCGTCAAATGAAATTTGGAAAAAGAAAAATGTTCTACCTTCATCTACATCACATTCTTCTTCTAACCTTCTTACTAGAGACGGAGAAGTCGTGAAAAACTTTACGGAACTGAAGATAGTTAAAGTGATTTCTGCTGTTTTATTCCATTAGACTTTGATTGATCACTAGTGGATACGTCAAATGAAACCGTCTTTCAGATACCAAGTAGTAGTGAGGATTTTGATAGAAAGGAAATTATACACCTAAATGAATCAAAATCTATTGGTTTTCATTCGCTGTTGGAAAACCATTTAGAGCTGTCAATAAAGTGCATTCTTCAATCACTGACTTTGATATGTTTATACTAATATTTTTGGTGACGACTGAAAAAAAAAACTTAAAATACCCACAAACATTTGAAGTCAGGAGACGAATCGAGACTTAATAATAGTCGACCTGTATCTAGTCCGCTTATCGTTAGAAAAATAACTGGATAACGAATATTGATAACAGGAAATTAAGTTTAGTGTTAGTCTTATACCTATGTAAAACTTTACTTAATATTGATAGTCTTATACCCATGTAAAACTTTACTTAATATTAATCATACAGTTTTACTAAGTAAATTATAAACATAAACCGCTTCCAAACCCACCTTGCCATAGTGTGAGCCTTATGTCAATAGTAGATTGCAGGCCGTCAGTAGGGGGTATACTATCTTGGAAATTTGTATAGGAGTACCATAAGGATCAGTTTTACTCCCTCTCTTTTTCATTTAATACATGAATGATTTTCAAAGGTGTTTGAATCATTCTTCATTGTTTATATATGCAAATGATACATGTCAATACGTTACCGATACAGTTGTTGGCAATGCTGAGAGTAAACGAAATGAAGATTTTACAATGCGCTTTGAAATGGATATATGGCAACAAACTTGTTTTAAACTAACAGAAAAAAAAAAAAAAAAAAAAAAACCGTTGGTGCTTATCTGCTTAGAACAGCGATCAGACGAATGTTAAGAATTTCAAATTACTTCTAATTACATTTCTTTTAAAAAATGAAACTGTTAAATGAACCAAACTTTTAGCTATCCTTATTAATAATAATTTAATCCAGTTTAACTATTGGAAAGGCTCTTTATATTAGCATCTAAGAAAATAGGAATCACGGGAAGTGGTAGAGGTTATGTCGGATCAAAATGTAGATGTTTTTCCACATTTTATCTACTGCTATACTGTAGTTGTTTTTCCACATTTTATCTACTGCTATACTGTAGTTGTTTTTCCACATTTTATCTACTGCTATACTGTAGTTGTTTTTCCACATTTTATCTACTGCTATACTGTAGTTGTTTTTCCATATTTTATCTACTGCTATACTGTAGTTGTTTTTCCACATTTTATCTACTGCTATACTGTAGTTGTTTTTCCACATTTTATCTACTGCTATACTGTAGTTGTTTTTCCACATTTTATCTACTGCTATACTGTAGTTGCTTTTCCACATTTTATCTACTGCTATACTGTAGTTGGTTTTCCACATTTTATCTACTGCTATACTGTAGTTGGTTTTCCACATTTTATCTACTGCTATACTGTAGTTGTTTTTCCACATTTTATCTACTGCTATACTGTAGTTGTTAAGAACCTACTAAATCTTCTTACATGCTGAGTCAATACTGTTTACAGAAAAGTGTAGCCATGGAGAGTTTATATGTTAAATATATTGGAACATCTACATCATCTATTCTCAACACTCTTAGACAGATGCCAAATAAGGGTTAGATTGTTTTTCAGGAAAGCTATTCTAAGTTTCGATGTCTTAAATAATTTAGCACCAGAGTAACTTAAATTTGTTTAGTTGGTGCAGCTCATTAGCAAAAGAAACATGCCTTAAGTTTCGACAGCGTAATTTAAGAAATAGTTTGTTTACTCTAGTACAGTTTTATGGAACAGTTAAGCAATCCTGATTTGATGGCCGCATAACATTTATATTTGGATAAGCAATCGTGATTTGATGACAGCATAACATTTATATATGAATACGCAATCCTTTTTTGATGACAGCATAACATTTGTATTTGTTGCTGTGACATATCTTTGTTATAACAGTATGTTTACCTTGCAAAATTTGTATTAATTGTTACGTTTGTATTATTTTATTCAGTGGATGTTAACTTTGTAGATGTTTTTACTAATTACCTGTATAATTGTTTTAACTGAGGGAATATAATTTAAACTAGCTGTTACTTGATTATGTCACTCTGGAGAAATAAAGGAGATGCTGCTGATGATGATAATAATGGTAACGATGATCATGATGATGACGATGATGACGGTGATAACGACGAATAATAATAATAATAATAATAATAATAATAATAATAATAATAATATTATTATTATTATTATTAGTAGTAGTAGTAGTAGTAGTAGTAGTAGTAGTAGTAGCAGCAGCAGCAGCAGCAGTAGTAGTAGTAGTAGTAGTAGTAGTAGTAGTAGTATGTCCTTACCGCTTTTATGTCGATCACGTTATTTTCAGTACCGATTTTGTGTAAATCACGTGGTTTGTCAGTACCGACATCCTTTCAATTATGTGGCCCCAGAAGGCCGAGTGGTCTAAGGCAGTACCGACATCCTTTCAATTATGTGGCCCCAGAAGACCGAGTGGTCTAAGGCAGTACCGACATCCTTTCAATTATGTGGCCTCAGAAGGCCGAGTGGTCTAAGACAGTACCGACATCCTTTAAATTATGTGGCCCCAGAAGGCCGAGTGGTCCAAAGCAGTACCGACATCCTTTCAATTATGTGGCCCCAGAAGGCCGAGTGGTCTAAGGCAGTACCAACATCCTTTCAATTATGTGGCCCCAGAAGGCCGAGTGGTCTAAGGCAGTACTGACATCCTTTCAATTATGTGGCTCTAGAAGGCCTAGTGGTCTAAGGCACTCACATTTACAGATCACTCACACATCTAAAGCCTCTTTCAGCTTGAGTTCGAGTCTCGGCTCGACCAACGATCAGCTTTATATGAGAAAGCTTGCATGTAGCTTCCCGTGCGTCGGTGTTTCTTCACAGGATCTTCCTCGACCAAATATACTGGCCGTCATTTGTAGCCTATCTTGTGCTAATAAAAGGCGATAAACCTGTATAGAAACATCAACTTTAATACAATTTATGACAAAGATACACTTTAAAATTGCAGCAACAGTCTTTGCAGCCTTTGGTGTTTTTAACCTGAGTATCAATCATTTCTAAAATCGAGTTTGTAACTGAGCGCGAGTCACAGTATGGAACGTGTAACTAAGCGTGAGTGGCAGCATGGATCATGTAACTGAGCCTGAATGACAGTATGGATCATGTAACTGATCGTAAGTGACAGTATGCATATGTAATCGAGCGTAAGTGACAGTATGGATATGCATCATGTAACTGAGCGTGAGTAACAGTATGGATCATGCATTACGTAACTGAGCGTGAGTGACAGTATGGATATAGATCCTGTAACTGAGCGTGAGTGACAGTATGCATCATGCATTATGTATTCCATTTCATCCTCCACAAGCCTCATTCGACTTCTGCCAGACGGATAATTTTTGTCATCTAATCAATCCTTTGTGCATGCGGAACATTTCTATGACACATTTGATTATGTTCCCTTTTGTTTTCGCCTGATGTGTTTTTTATTGGTTTCTACGGTGTTTTAGTTTCCTTAAATGGACATTAAATCATCATCTAACTCACCGATGTCTTATTTTATACAATGTTAAGTCGACAATTAAAAGTCGTTTCTCTCAAGCTACTACTTTCCGACGTTTATTTACTGCAAGATAATGCATTTCTTACATGTTGTCACGAAATGTGTCAGTTAGTCGTGATGCTTAAATGAAATTTGTTCCATAGAACTCTCATAGAAGCTGAAGTATTTATAAATAACGAGGCTACAAATTTTAATTCATATTTCCAGTAAAATGTAGTTATGTTCCTTTCATCGTTGATGCTCTGATACCCAAGAGATATGCACTAATGGAAAGGCCACTTAAATAAGATTTAGGAACCTTTATTATCCAGGTTTGGAAAACATGTGTGGCTGAGTTTTAGAGCTGTTCGTGTCAAGTCTCCTTGAATAAGTTCTGTATTAATTAAATATTGGTAATAATGTATTTCGTTTTAAGAAACTCTATCTCGAGAAGTATTTTAGTAAAATGTTTGGAGTTTAATGATCTTTTACATCATCGTACGGTGACACCTTTCACTG
>JAECUM010051018.1:0-31121 GCA_016617855.1 Megalonaias nervosa | reverse complement strand
GGGGAATGTCCAGGGGGGAAATGTCCTAGACTCGTAAATATTGACGCAGCCTGTGGACAGGGCACTGGTTTTGTACTTTTTGGGGCACGACACTTAGGCGAAAAAGGGTATCCTTGGAGAGTTTGTAATTTGTAAACTGGACAACTAAACCATCGTCACTGATCTGAACCTGAGAGAATTGAAGCAAGTTTGGACTGCTGCAACCCGGCTGCCAAACGGTCATTTCCCCTACCCGCAGAAATGAATGAAATACAAGAAGAAATATAGACTTAAATAGAGCCGCACAAAAGGCATTGTGGGTAAATGTCGGCAGGACTTGAAAGAGTTTTTGTAGCATACATTTATCAATTGGTAGTCTGGCATCTGTGTGCGGTAAATGTTTATGAAGCGTTTGCAGGAGTTTTTGAATAAGAAAGGAATTGGTTGGATCAGGGATATTTTTAGTTTGTGCACATAGCCAATAGCCGAGACATAGGAAGATATTGTTGATGGTGCATAATGTTTTTCAAAACGTTTCGAGATGAAAAGTTTCACATTGGTACTTGAAACCGAAAAAGTGCTGTGGAGTTATAAAGCGGTTGAAAAATCGATGTAATGTTTCCAACTGCGCCTGTAAGCTTCTACCGAAGATGGAGAAAGAGCACTTTGTACTAACATGGACAATATTAATCCCAGTCTGTTAATGTCGGTAGTTCCTAGACCTGTTCTGGGATTTCCTCTGCATAAGGTGAGAGCTGGACGAATCTGTGCACCTGTTGGCGAGAAAGAGCATCCGCTAAATCGTTTTGAAGACCAGGGACGTGACGAGCACGGAACAGAATATTAAAATGAAGGCAGGTGAGGACCAGTTGCCCAATCAAATACTTAATGTCCGATCCCTGCACGGTTGCTTATTGTTGATATGAACTAAGGCCATGTTATCAGTATGGATATGAATGCAATTGTTAGCAAGCAAACGATCACATATTTGAATAGCAATGACAACAGGGTAAAATTCAAGTAATGTTTTTCTCTTTCCACTCCTCATTCCAAACCCCATGAAACCATCTAGAGCCAAAACAGCCCCGTAACCCACAATACTAGCAGCGTCAGTGAAGAGATTCAGCGTGTCCGAGTTCAACCAGAGATCTGGTAAGAAAGAGCGACCATTGAAATGCTGAAGAAACCGACCGCACAAAATCAAATCAGATTTTACTGCTTTGGTGAGATGAATGTGGTGTTGGGCATGTGAAACTCCAATTGTGAGACCAATGAATCGACGAAGGAATGCTTGTCCTGGGAGTACCACGCCACCAGGAAAATTGAGGGTACCAATTATAGACTGAAGATTATGAAGTGTAATCTTTGCATTCTGCAGGCAGCTTTGTATCAGTTTATGACATGTACCAAGTTTGTCAAGCGGTAGACGCATTTCCATTAGTTCTGCATCCAATTCATAACCTAAAAACGTTATCATAGGGGCAGGAAGGAAGGTTTTATCCTCTGCCATAGGAATGCTAATGTCTTCACAGAGACGTAAGAGGTTGTTCAGTTTCTGCAAACATCCATCCTTAGTACTATCTAATATAAGAAAATCGTCCAAGACATGAACCGTATGATGTATGCCCAAATTTTTGTTGGCTATCCAGTGCAATGCCCTGCTAAAAGTTTCGAAAATATTACAACTCGAACTGCAGCCCATCGGCAAGCATTTATCAAAATAGAATTTGTTTTCCATTGAAAACCAAGCAAAGGATATTGTGAAGGCATGACTAGTATGATTCGAAAAACATTAGCTATATCACTTTTAGACATATAACATCTTTTCCTAACTGTTTAATGGAAGATATAGCATCTTCAACCGAAGCATACTGAACTGACGACTTTGCTGGCGAAATATTATAATTGACAGAGTGTCCCTGCGGATGTGACAAGTGGTGAATGAGACGGAAAGTGCCCGGAGTCTTTTTCTCAGTCAGGCCTAAGGGAGAAATCTGCATTTTTGGAAATGGTCGAGAATAGAAGGGACCCGCAAATTTGCCAAATGTCAATTCCTTTTGGATTTTGGCGTGCACAACTTCTGGTTGTGCTTCAGCCGATGGCAAGTTGTTACAACCGGATGTCGATATGGACCCACTATGACCGATGTCAAAGCCCTGAGTGAAACCGTTGATTAGATAGTGTGTTGAGATGGGGTCGAACCCCTGTACACTTAATTTTGGATTCCCATATCCATATTCCTTTCGAAGGTCATTATTTAGCCATCCCGAGAGGTGCATACGGCAAAATCAGTGTTAAAGTACGTAGACATTTTTGGACGAAATGAACCTAAAGATGTAATCCAGTTCAATCCGGATTGAATGTCGCGCGCATTGATGTCACAATGATAGCTATACATATTGATAAACAAATTCGTACTACCCTCGATTGTGACGATTCCACTCGACGTGCTCTTATTTTGACCCAAGTTTAGTACATGGCCACCATTGTAAAAGTCCATAGCGATAGATAATTTTCGTCTGGAAGTTTCTTGGTGATAGTTAAGGTGGAGAGCACTCAATAATCAGGATTGAATAGACTTTGGTTAAAGAAAATTTGTGCTAAATTTTAAATGAAAAAATTTATATTTAATTTAAAATGCGTAAATGCGCATACATGACCTTGTGACTTGTACTTATAGCAAGCTTTCTCACGTACCCGTACAGGCCTGGACCAACAAGTCGATCTCCGCTGTTTTTTTTCTTCCTCACATTACTGTTATGTCAGGGAAAAAAGCGGAGATCTACTTGTTGGTCTGGTATAGGCCGAGCCGGAGGTTCAGATCCACGTGGAAAAAGATGAAATGGCAGTGATCATTAAATGCGAGCTCTTTAGACCATTCGACCACACAGGGCGGTACACGACAGTCGGGTCGGGTTCGCCCTGAAATGACTGTATACACGACCGTCAGGTATATACGCTATATCGTTTCAAAATGACTATAACAACCTACCCAACTCTCGTGAATAGAACGATTTATTTTATGCCGGGACCTGAATTTTTACTGATTTAAAAAAACAGAGAGAAACAATTTTGATAATTCTCTGAAGCAGCAGCAGAGGGGGTGAACAGACCATTTTACTTGAGACATTATTTTAAAAAAAAATAAGGTTCCTACGAAGGCTGAAAAAATAAGGTCAGTGACGTTAAGCCACAACCTCTAACCCTGACTCTGTCAGGCCGTGAGATTTCTTAGGGTTAGCTTAATCTCATTACTTTATCTCTGACGCGCGTTTTTATTTTTAGGAATTTTTCGTTTACGCGTTGGTCACTCAATGTTGGTCGTTCACCCCCTCTGCTGCTGTAATTAACCAAAGATTTTATGCAGACCTATACGATATCTAGATCTGGGGTCATGTAAATTCATTGTTATAAATCCAAACGGAATAGCTTGTGCTTTTGAAAAGAAGTTTCTAAATTTAATCATGTTCATGTCCCCTGAACACCAAGTATAATAAATATTTTGTAAAGTATAATTATCTACTCCATTAAACACAATTAAGATATTGCAATTATCTCTGATTACTTTAGGAATTTGTGTGTATTTCTGAGTTAAATAAATAACGTCTGTATTTTTGTGACGGCCTGGCGAAAATATCCGAGCTGGATTGGATTGTTTATCCAGCATTACATCATCGTATACTACGAGATTATTGATGCATCCATCAAGATCGTCTATGGATGGAGCTTCATCGATATCGGTAATAAAATCAATAGCATCATTATCAGGACACGTCAGCGACTTTGCATTTTCATTAAAATCTTTAAGTACTTCGTTACATAGTTGATCATGTACAGATGGTGCTACTAAATATAATTTATCCCACTTGAGCCATCGTATTATCAGATTAAGTAATAATTGCGTTTTACCAGACCCAGATGGGCCAAGTATAATTGCTCTGATAGAACTTGGTAGAGCTGGATGATGCTTGACTGGCTCTTGTTTTCGTGTCGCTGAAAAGTGAATTATATCCATAATAATAAATAATATGAATTTATATTCTGTTCGATGTAGAGCGCATACGTCCACCAGTGGATTAACGACAGTAATAACAAAAAATAACAGGCGCGCACTTACAGGTAGGTGTGTGAAATGTGGTACAAAAAAATACAAATTTATTTCATTAAAGACAGGTGGAGATATCGCTGCTTCGTTAGGTAAATTACCAGGAGCTCCATGGGCAAAGTATCGTGGTGAGAAACATTTACCTGGATATAATTATTGTGGTCCTGGAACTCGTCTCGATATCCGACTCGATAACCGAGATCAACCAAAACCTGGAGAATATCCAATAAACGCAATTGATCAAGCGTGTCACATTCACGATGTCGCGTATAAAAGTAAGGATTTACAACAACGGCACCTTGCAGATGTGAAGTTGATTCATGCGTTAAATTCTATACCTGATAAATCTCTCAGAGAGAAACTTGCTAGCTTTCTGATAAAAGCTGGTATGAAAGGTAAAATAATGGTAGGGACTGGTTATTAATCAACTGATTATTATAATGGAATCTGTTTATTATAGCCCAAGAGGATACTGGAGGGGTAAAGCAGCGATTAGTAAACTTGCTGAAGCAGCAAAAGTTTCACGTGATGTCTCTGCAGCGTGGTTAGCACGACAGGCAATATGGAAAATTTATCTACCACCACCTAAAAAATTCAGTATGCACATTTTGATGTTAGTACCCCTAATGAAGTTCATCAAGCAGATATTTTGTTTTTACCACACGATACCATTAAAATTGGCAGACGTCAATACACATACAGATACGCGTTAACCGTTGTTGACGTTGCGAGTAGATATAAAGAAGCAGAACCATTATCAACTAAAACAGCGACTGAAGTTGGATCTGCGTTTGAACACATTTATCAACGAGGACCCCTGCGATGGCCACAACTACTACAGGTTGATCCTGGCAAAGAATTTCTTGGTGCAGTATCATCGTTGATGAAGCGACATAATGTTAAAGTCAGACGAGGAGACACTGAAATTCATCGTGATCAGGCAATCGTTGAACGATTTAATCGAACGCTTGCTGAGCGGTTGTTTGGATACCAATACGCGAGGGAAATATCTGCTGACTTTAAATCCATGGAGAGATCTCGTGAATGGGTTGCAAGGTTACCGAGTGTGATAGCTGCGTTGAACAAAGAAGTGACTCGTGCAACTTCTATGAAACCTTCTAATGCGATCAAAAAAAAAAATATATATATATACCAATACAACGTAAATCATCCTCTCAACCAGTACTAGGTAATGTTACCGTAAGATATTTATATTAACCTGGTGAACTTGAAGGAGGTAGAAAAAGAGCAACTGATCCTATCTGGAGTGTGACCACACACAAAATTTCTAGCGTGGTAAGGTCCACAGGTAGACCCGCAATCTACAGATTAGATTCAACTGCTCCTCAGCGTGGATTTGTACGCGAACAATTACAAATAATTCCTACAGATAAACAATTACCACCGCGTTCACTTTTATAAACTTGCAGAGGGTTGTCCAGCGCCTCGACGTCGATTACATTCAAGACAGGTCAGCATTACATTTTTGCGTGTGTGACCAAGATTACTATTAATTCTATCAACGGTAAATTGTCTGGGATTATTAGTCGAGTACTGCCACAGCATATTACAGTTACAACTTGCACAATGATTATTCTGTTGTGCTTTTAGTGTTATAATAAATTCAACATCGATATCAAAATCGCGATTATTTTTTTTTTTTTTGTCATATTGCTTATAACTCGCTAATTTTTTATTGATATCGACAAAGTTGTCAGGAATTTCTTCCGTTATTACGTAATCCATGATAACCCGGCCCAGTTGAGATATTCTTCTGACTCGAGACACCGCAAGATAAACTAAATTTGACCACTCAATACGATCATCGACAATACAAATATTTATATCGGTAATAGTTAATCCCTGTGACGAGTGAATCGTTATAGCGTATCCTAACGTCCACGGCGATTTATCCATGCTTAATGCGCTCTCAGCAACATCAACAACAACTAAAACAATATCATTTAAAACAAGATTTTGTATTCCACCACCAGGAATTTCAACATCAACATTTTGTCGTCGAGTATCTGCTGGGCGATAACACAAAGGTACAGGTAGATTTGAAAATTTTTCTTTATGTAACGTAAATAATTGTTGTTGAAGTGTATCGCGAACTATTTTTCTACTTGCAACTATCAAATCAGCAGGTTTCCATAAAGTCCAAAAATTATTCATAGATGTTTCTGGAATTACTTTACGCATTATTTCACATTGTATTTTATCTGGCTGTAATCTTATTAACTTTTTAAACTCTTTTAGTGATCCATCAATAGCTCTATGGTCATCAGTTATTTCTTCGTAATAATCTATAAATGTTTTCAGCCACTCATGTGGAGACGATCCATTGAAAGGTGGTGGTTGACCATGATCGCCACACATTATCACAACAGTATTCTTCAATAACAGCCAATCAAGAAATATTTTTAATACCTCTAGCGACACCGTGCATATCTCGTCCCAGATAATAATTTTAGGAATGTATTTCTCACCCATCCGCGATTGAGTCCATGCGTCTCCGCACCATCTAAAGAAACTATGATATGTACATGATTTTACTCCTCGTTCTTTTATTTCCCTGGCGAGTTTATGTGTCGGTGTCAAAACAATCATATCAGAACAATTACTAAATAATTTAATCACGCGTGTTGTTTTACCTGAACCAACACACCCATTAAGATAAACGGTTTTATGTCTAGCTACAGGATCATATACAGATGGTGCCGATGACATCCTTGATAGCTGATTATTCTTGTAATATATTCTCGCAATTTCAACATCGGCGGATTCAGAATAACTGATTATATCCTCATGTTTTATTTTCCATTCGCCCCATGATGCATGATCGTTAATATGTAATTGTTTTAACGAATCCGCATATTTTTTATTTATATAAAATGAATCTGTCGCGACTCTGACTGCGTAACGAGGAAATCTGTTTATCATAGATAATAAATTTATCGAACCATACGCTAGCATCGAAGATCTTAAATGAGTAAACTGCGGTGACTCGCCATCAGTAAGCTCACAATTGTACCTAATTTTGTTCCGTCTGATAAATAAGCATTACTTCGACTTATAAATGTGTTTTTCTCCGTTGTATCAGCAATTATAAAATCGAGTTCAGCATCGTCCATGATTAATCTTGTACACGCTCGTTTATGATCATATGATCCTCATTGCGTAAATTTACCGATTATTTTTCTGCCGAGATCTTTTGCAAATTTCACATCACTTTCTCTTCTGTATTCACTTGCAATATCATCTTCAGGATTAGGAAAATCTCTTTCAACATCATTAAATGCATCCGGTTCTGGCAACCAGACTTGTTTCTGCACGTGGTATGATATAATTGCTCCACTTACGCATAACAACATTAAAATTCCAGCATCAAGCATATACTTTATTAGTGCTATTGGAGCCCAACATCGCTCTGAAAAATGTTTTCCAAACCACGCATAAACAATCGGATGGAGATCCTCGTAAAACTCGAACGACTCTATACAAGCAAATCCGGTTAAGTCAGCAGGTAAAGGTCCGTTTATCGCTACTCTGGTCATCTCATGTGTCGGATGTCCAAATCTCTTAAAGTATTCAGAACACTCTCCGTATCCAAGAAAACTTCCAGGATAGCACGCTACCATATCAACTGAGATAACGTCATTATAATCGTATTTAGTATTCCACAATCCACCGTGTCCGTATTCGATACAACTTTTCTGGACATCTTCAAGAAATTCCAATCGTGTCGGTTTCCATGAATTTTTCTCCTGAGCGTAGTGAGCAGCAACTGATGGAACGGTAAAACAGTTATTAAGTAATTGTTCAACCTTAATATCGTCAGATGTGTATTCGTGCCAAAGACGTTGTGCAAGATCTTTCATTTCCCCATGGAGAGATTCTGTACGATAAATATCACCATTAGATCGTACAAACTGATCATGATAATCATATTCCGAACTCTGAAACAGCCACACAGATACAGGGTCAATTTTACTGATATTTCTGATAGCATCGAATACATGACCATTATAAAACTTAACCGTTCTGTCTCGTGGAAATATTGTTACTGCCATTGTCCATGCATGTGCGTTATTATCAATAATATCTATCGAAGCTCCTCTTGATTTATATTTTGGTTTGTACAAAATCTCTCCGGTTAACGTCTTCACCGTTATTGGGAAATTTAATTTTTTTCCCAGCTCAGCAACGTCGCTGATGGACGCTCCGGTATCTTTAACTGTTTCTGCCACGTGTTTATTTTTTTGCGTATCGCGTTTGTGAATGTTCTGTAACACGTTCAGCTACACAATTTATCCTTGACAGTTTCATGGGTTTGAGATCCCTAACGTCAGGTTTATTATTTAACGGGTATACCGCGTACACAACCGCAGTCACAGGGTATGATCGCTCGTAACACGGTTTATCAATACCAGTAAGTATTCCTGGTCTGGAATTTTTACTAAGAACAATATTGTCTCCTGACCTATGGACAGAATCACGTTTGTCATGAATAATCCAGGTGTCATCGTCTGTCTTTACAATAAATTTTATTAAAATAAAATATTTCTGAACAAGGTAGTCAATAATCTCTTTTCCTCGTTTGTCATTCATCACATTAACAGTATTTTAATTCTGAATGTCGACCACACATGAGCCGCACCATCGTCGCGAAATTCCTTTTTGGCCTCACGGATACGTTTTGTTATATCTTTATTCGTTAAAGCTAGATCTTGCATAGAAAAACTAAATTTGTGTTTCGGCAGTCTGTCAAGATCAAATCTAGCCCCAGAATGTTCAATCGCGGATAATTCCTGCATTATTATAATTAGGACAAATATATATTTAAATTGTATTTTAATCTTTTGTATATGATTCAAACAAAGAATCGATGCCATTGGCTTATGATCGGATATACTTCTCCTTGTAACAAAGCATGCGTAAACGAATTCTGCGGCTTTCATATGCAATGCGTTAGACAAGGTAGTTTAGGACCAAAACCGTGTATGCGGTGTGGTGTTGGAGTCAGAGGAAAAACTCAATTGTGTGCGCAATGTGGTGGTAAAAAATACAGAGAGCTAAAACGATATTACGATAAAAAAAATACATCTTCTGAATCTCCTATAAAGACCGAAGAAGATTATCTCGCTAGATTTTCAAAATAATGATTTAAGCAAATAATATTAGTATATAAATGGAGCAAAATGAGTGTGTGAAGCATCCAATAATCACCAATTATGAAGCATCTCGTGATGGTGTAATTAGGAACTGCAGATTAAAGAAACCAGTCGGTAGTGTTATTAATACTGGTTATCTTAGATTTAATACCAATGGAAATAAAATTATTTATCACATAGGTTCGTGTTCGAGTGTTATTTTGGAATAATTAAAGATGGATCCGTAATAGATCACATTAGTGGTAATAAACTTGATAACTCGCTTGATAACCTGCAAGCTATTATACAGAGTCAAAATTCTGCACGTGGAAATACAGGGAGGTGTAAAATATTCGGAAAGAGAGCTATTAAAGCCGTAAATGCAGAGACTGGTGAAGAAATTATATTTAAATCAATTACTTCTGCTGGTAAATACTTTAACATAGCATCACGTTCAGTAAAATACGTGGCAGATAATATCAGGAGATCTGCCTTTTCAATGAGGTTTGGACAAAAAATCAAGTTCCAATATGTTAGTCTACCAGAACCTTCTTCATGAACCAATATCTCTTTCTTTCCTCTTTTTCGCTTTCATAGTTTGTTTCACGTGTTTGTTTAGTTTCATGTTTTATGTAGATGTTTTTTTTTTCATTGATATAATGTTATTATGGTATCAGATAATGAAGCGAGACAACTCCGTCAAGCAAAATAGTAAATATTGCAATTGTCGTACTTGTTGTACTAATGATATTGTGAGTTTTGGTCAGAACCCACATTGCTTTTTGCACCTTATCAGGCTGAAGAGTCCAACCCTATAAGTAAGTATCGATATATTTTCCTTTTTCATAAAAATGATATGTAATTGTGTGTACAGTCAGCACGCAAATTTTCCTCCAGGATTTTGTTGTAATCAAGAAACAGCAAAATCCATTTGTCTTAAATACATACATTTAATAGAGATTTATACAGTTTGGGACACTAATGTTTCCAAGAAGCCCATTGTAGCTAATTTTACTATTACAAAACAAAGAACAAGCTAACCTGAGTCACATATTATCTGTGTTAATATCGGCTAATATATATCTCAGCAGTGAATTGTACATGAGGTTATTTTTAGAAATGGCATTGCGTGTTCGTATAGCTTATTGATTATTTTAATATCCTTGGCAACGTCTGATTAATACAGACTTTTAGCTATGGGTTTTGTGTAATGCAGTTTGAAGCATTTGGAAACTGAAAATAAATTCACGTTTTACAATAAATTCTGATTTTATTAAGAAATCCACAATAAATTCTGATTTTATTAAGAAATGCATAATACATTTACAATAAATTCTGATTTTATTCTGTATACTTTAAGTATATTACGCGCTAACTATATACTAATATTTTCATTATGTATACTTATTGAAGTCCGGTGGCCGATTGCTAACGCGCTGGACTCTCATGCTCAAGGTCCGTGGTTCGAATCTCGTGAACGGCAAATGTCTGCGAAGGCGATATTATGCCAAAATTTGTTATTTATTGGGCGTAGCCAGCCCGTCTACTGCTTCAATAGAAAATTTGTACACTTCTCCCACCATGTCACTTGGTGGGTGCAATTTTGCACTCCCTGGGTGATTATGGGGGGCGTACAAAAATTTCTATTGAACGTAGAGAAGGTCCATTGTATTATCCTAGAGTTAAAGTTCTTAGAATTAAGTCTATATGTAACTGTGCCGTCCTAGAGTTAAAGTTCTTAGAATTAAGTCTATATGTAACTGTGCCGTCCGCAACAAAACCTTGTATATAATTGCTGTAAATATGCTTGCTGTAAATACGTTACTATAAATATGCTTGATTTAAGGGGCTACATAAAATCATAATGCCTAGACAGCCCTCTGAATTTCTAGTATTTCGTTTCGATTAGGAATTCGCTGGGGGGTGTGTTTATATGCGTCCATAAGATAAGTTTATGTATAACCTCTGAGCCTACTAGGATGACCTTTGGCAACCTAGGGGTTTCACATGGGGTTAAACTGTGCTATAAATATGCTTCCTGTAAATACGCTACTGTAATTAAGATTCTGTGTTTTGTGTTGCCCTTAATTAATATATAATCATATGTATATAATCATCTTCATGTGTATATAATCATCTTCATGTGTATATGATAATATGTATATGATCACATGTATATAATCATATGTATATAATCATAATCATATGTATATAATCATCCTGAAACAGTCCTTAGGAACTATTATTTTTATTTTATTTTTATATTAAACAAACACTAATAATATAATGAATTCTGAAAATATTAATGTTATTATTTCTGCGATTAAAATATTACAACATAACGGTGTAAATATATCTGATAATCTTAATCCTGAAAAAATTCTGTCTGACTTTGAATCGTTGGAACAACGGAAATTAGAGAACAAGTACACCTTACCATCTGATTATGAATTCATGAAGTTTATCCAGCAGGCAATGTTACAGTCGCTGGCAGCAGTTACAGATAATCAGGTAAAGCTGTTTGTTCCTCTCTCAAACGCTATTGACAAAATTAAGTTAGAATTATTTCATGAATACGAACAGAAAAAGATTGTGAACCTTCGTATAAGACAGTTAAGAGAGCATTGTGAAAACGAAAGTGAAGGTGGAGTTAATGTGATAATGGCTAAACAAAATCCCTGGTAATTATACAGGTTATTTACTTATAATAATTACGATTTAACCCAGTAAAAAAAAACTATTCTGATCCGATTCGGATATTTATTTATTTATTTTTTTTTGTTTTACGATGACGCATTGTGATAAAACGCTCTATGATCTCACATACAGATTAATACTTAAAACTTCATTCTGTAAATCCAAAATACGTCCTATTTGGTCTGTAAGTTTGAAATGTATTCTTGATAATAACGGATTCTGTACACGTAGATAAACGGGGTTAATTGGTTCAGATACAATTAAATACCCGGGGGGAGGGGGCTTGAGGGCTAAATGAATATAATATATAACCTTGCTGAGCCTGGCTAGACTTTGAAAGATCTACTTGATAGCTGTCATCAATTACATCACATACTAGATTGACTGCGATCGTTGATGTTATATTAACAATACCAGGCGAGATATGACGGCCTCCACCGTATGGATCATTATTATATTTAAGAGCAACCGGTGGTGGGGCTATTTTTATCCACGCTGCAAATACTTTAGGGAAATATTCATCAATGACATCGTTGAGTTGTTTTTTAGTTTAACAGGATCAAATCCTGGTATTATAAATGTTTGTAAATTTTTTTCTGTTATTTTGTAATGATCAAGAAATAATTGCTTAAGTTCTTTATCTGAGAAAATATTTCCATTGAGTTTAGTCGCAGTGTTTATAATACCTCGATTGGCGATGTATAAATCAAATAAGATCCCATTTAAATGTTTTATTGTTTCGGTTATCTGATTTTTTACACCATCGTCATAATGTTGAGATAATGAAATAAATAAACTTCTTAAATCATTAAGTGTTTTATCGTATTCAGGCTTAACAGAATCTAAAAACATTTTAAAAAATTCTTCATCAACAATCTCTCTATCAGTCTTCGTCCTGGCGTCTTTGATGACATTAAATGTTGATCTAGCCATATTGGGGATCCTTTGACCGTCAAAATCGGTAAAGTAATATCTATCGTTGTTTAGGTCAAATTCAAATGCTATATGACGCCATTCATCTTTACTTCGATATTCTGGATCTTTAATGAATCTTTTTTCTGTTGTGAGAAATTCATTTTTGTTTGGTTCTGGAATTCCATTTGACTTTTGGTCTGGAGGAACATCAGGCCATCCTAACACAGATCTGATGGAACTTTGATAAATATCTACAACATAATCAGAGGAATTTATTTCAATCGCCACTGAAAATGTTGGTTCGTAAACAGTGATTGCTATTTTGGATTCTTTTCCTGTGATAGATTTAATTCTGCGTTGGAACTCATCATTAATCTGTTCTATTTGATAACTGCCGTTGAAATTCCAACAACTTGCCAATCAGGAGTTCCATCAGGTTTATTCTTATTCGCAAATACAAGTGAATTGTTTGCTGGTAGTCCACCAAACGATTTTGACCTGATATTTGGCCAGCTATTATAAACTCGTAATTGTGCTAATGCTATTTCACTTGCTGGAATTGCAGTTGGAAAGTTAACGCTAAATTCAGGATTGGTCGAACTTAATGATATCATAGTAGTTTTTGACGGCGTTGTATTAGTGACGATCTGTTGTGTATTAGTGACGATCTGTTGTAATAGTCTTAACGCTGACATTATTTAAAATGCTCCGTTATTTAATAGAACGCAATCTCATGAATTCAACCTTCAGTCGCGCAAGTTACTTTATCACTAAATGCTTCATCGTAGGTTTTCATTATCGTTGCGAACTCCTCATCAGATATTTTACCATCGCTGAGGTACGCAGAAAGATACGATGATAGTTTAGAATAAGATGTTGTTGCTGTGTGTAGTTTTATTATATACTCTTGTAATTTATCATTTGTACACGTAGATATCTTTTTATCGATAATACTGAAAATGCCTGCGCATGTTGTTGCCGTTGAAACGACTGTTGTTGCAACTGCAGGTGCTGTCATTGTTATTGTTGATAATAATAATCCGGTTCCAGCAACAACAGCGGAAACTGAGTAAACAATTATATCAATAACAACCACACGTCTGCGATATTTTTTTACTTTTACTGTATAATCGTCGATGATGTTTTTTAGTTTAGTTTGACACTCACATACGTGAGCGTATCTGTGACGTTGAACGTCGATAAGTGACTCAGTCACTCGATTCATTATACTAACAACGTCATTTAATTAAGCTTCAGCTACGAATTCCAGGCACCACCAGTAACGTCTCGGGGGCATTTCCGTTGATGTCAACGTGAACGTTTCTTTGATGTCCTTGGTTAGCATCACCAGCAGAGGATTATGATATACGTTCGGTGATGATGAAGTGGCCGCAGTAATTTCCAAACCGTACAGGGATAGCCTGTATAACCCAGTTACTTCTGCGGTATGTTCGAGAGTTTTATTTTGCGGTGTCCATGTTGTTGATCCTGATGCTACTGTGTATACCGCATTGACGATCTGATTGTGAGGAATTTTAATCAGATTAGTTTTTTGAACAATACTAGGTATTCCACTGACAATATCGTTGAGTTTCATGTTAATATCGGAGAGTTTGATATCAACAGTTGGTGGAGTTCCAAAAAAATCATTAATAGATCTGTTTATGTTTCTACGAAAATTGAAGAAAGTTTGTACGTAATTAGTAAAGTTAGTATTGAGTGTAGTCATTTCATTATTGAGTGTAGCTATAGGGATTTCCTTATCGTCTACATATTTCTTCGTTGCAGCGTCGAAATCTGATTCTGGTGTTCTAAGATTATTAATACCATTATTATTCATGTTGAGAAATGCACGCATTATACCACCATTGACTAATACGTACTTAGATTCTTGATCAGCGACGTATTTTTTTGTTGCTGCATCTGTATCTGCGGTTGGGTTTCCAAGGTCTATAATTTTATTTCGGTTCATCATAATGTTATCTGTGAATAAATCACCAGCTCGCTTGATAAAATCGTTAACTGACTTACCGTAATCTTGTATTTTACCTTGATCAGAAAAAATAACGATATTATTAATAACCGCGGTGGGAATTCGTATAAGAACATCTAACAGTTGTATATTACTCGTTTTTAATCGTCCTTGTTTATCCTGAAAAACAACGACTTCATTTTGATCCACACTTGTGATATTTAATAAATCATCGATTTCATTTCTGAGTTGATCCAGAGTTGCATATTTAGATAAATCGACTTGCTGCTGAGCTTTGCGAGAAGATCTTTCATAAATATCTACAATTATATTTACTGATATCTGTTTAAGTGTGACAACGTGGTATATTCACGCACGACTTTATGAGGTGGTGTTGTTGATTTTGATACAGCATCAAGTACAGCGAGTACTTCTCGACCGCATATCGATGGATCCGTTATTTTTTGTGTTGGTAATGTTGAATACCAGATTTTAGAACGCATCGAATTCTGAGCAGTACTTACATACTTTAAAAATTCTTTTGGTGGTGCCAGTCCATACGAATCAAAATAAATAATTCCACGTGGATCAATTGCATACGCCACCCAATGAGTGCCTGAACCAGAGTTTTTATCGAGATTAATAATACCAGTTTCATGTTGCATTGCAACGGTAGGTAATTGATCACGCATAAAAACTCCTCTAAAGTTTTTTATATTCAGTTGCTTAGCGGCATTAAGTAAATCAAAATTGGACATAGGGAAAATCATCGAATTCGATGACGAAGCTACCGGGGCAGTCTTAGACCTTTTCCGTACCATGAATGTGGGGTCTCTGGCAATCTTAGACCGCGACCGTATGCCGGGCCTGATAATCTTAGACGGCCCGGCTGTGGAACGTTTGGTGCTCTTAGACGTCTTCCCCGTTGTTTTGCCCGTGATCTTTTTTTTTAAGTTTTCTGAGTGTATAATTCCTTGACCCGTTGCTTTCTTTAACGCCATTCCAGCAGCGGTTCCAACAGCGCCTAATGCAGCAGCTTTTTCAACAGCTGGGGCTGCAGCGGTTATTATTGCTGGTAACGCGGCAAGAAGTGGAGATATACCACCCGTTTTAACGATGTCTTTAATGACACTCGCAGAAAGATTAAGTTTTATACCTTTGTTTAGTTTTTTTGCTTCATTAAAATGCCAGTGCTGGCGTTCTGATAATGATAGCTCATTCGGACCACCCGCGATTTGTTCACGCTTTAGCGATATTTTTGCCGCACAATTATTTTTTGATGATGATTGTAGCTTTTTAATCTGAACAGGAGTCAGACTGACATTAACTAGATGTGACATTTATAATTATTATGAGTGATCTAATTACATGTTTTCTACTGGGGCATCAATAACTCTCATTCGTCCACCAACACCTTCAAGCAACATCGATTTATCACTAAGTATAACAGCGACAGCTCTGTAATCAGCAATAGCTCCTCGGTTTACGCGAGCTCGAAAATATATGTCAGCGACTGATTGTCTGGTTAAATCTAAATTTTCCAGCGAAAAGTAATAAATCGGATATAATGTTGTAAAATCTAGCTGTGATATTTCTAAACCAGAATCAATATTTTGATCACGTCCCATGAATGTCATTAATCGATGATATACACGTGCTACAAGATTTAACTCAAAATTTAACAAAATATCCTCGGATGGTTCTTGATGTCGGTTTATCCTTAAAGAAACCTCAGAAAGACCGAGTTGATCAAATATCATTATGCTTCGATTTTGTGAGTTTACCAGTGCAGCATCTTGTAATGCAATAAATATATGTCGCGGTGCAGAAATACCTTGCTGAGAAGTTATTTGCCAAGTAAATAAACTATTAATGTTACTCTGGATAGAATCTGTGGTCATTGTCAACCATGATAGCATCGATTTACCACCTTGGCTCATAAAAGAAAGTAAATGTTCTTCTTCAGGTATTGTTGGAGTCATTACTGGCATCCACAGAGAAAGTTTTGTCAGAATTACTTTACCAGCATCACCAATAGGTCGCCATATTGCATCATCATCAGTAGCTTTTCGCACAAGTACAACTGTGTGTTTGGCTCCAAAAATAACTTCTCTAACATTTCTACAAAATCCAAAGATATGTGATAATGGAATTGCACATGAAAACGCTCTTCTATTTCCTTGTAACATTGATCGACGTGCTGTAAATCCTAAGTTAAATTCTGGATTAGCACCATGAACCACCGGATTTACATCAACATCAGCGGCGCCGGCGAAGTTTCTTGATCGTCTTATATCATATTGTCTGTTGTCAGGGTAGTCAGAAGTATCCTTTACAAACATCATTGATGGACCAGCTGATCTTGAATAATCATCACTATATCGCGCAAGACCAAGTATCGTCGTGGCAACGTCGACGTTTTCATGACAGATCTCAATCTCTCGTGAATCAATGACATATGCTGCACTTTTAAATAACGCCATAATGCCATTATCAACAAAACCAACTCTAACATCAGCGTTCTATGGAGTATTATTATCTCGCAAAACTTCACCTTCTACTTCGATAAATGCTACAGCGGGTAAGAAATATCTGCTTGTATCTTGAACTTGTATCTCAATTCTTCCACGCTCGTCAGGTACACGTGCGTCATAAGAATAATATTGATAATCACGCACAGATTCATCTTTTAAAACTGGTGCATCCATGTCAAACGCGGGATCAGATATACGCTTGAACATCTGTATTATTATCGTCTTCGTCTAACACGAAGACCGCTTCCTGCTACCAGACTAGCGGTTATATTTTTTTCTTTTTCTAAACCAACATTAGTGTTGGTAGCCAACTCTGCTAGTTTCTGATTAGCAGCTTGATTTATTATTTTACTGACATGTGCGGGCATCACTTCAGTGCTGGCCAGTTTCACTGGTTGAGGTTTTCGTCGTATTAATCGCGCTAGTCTATCCTTGATCGCTGAAAATGCTTTGCTAGCAACATCACCAACAGCGCCAATAGCTTTTTCACGAACAACATCAATAGCTTTCATTCCTAATTGCTTTGCAAGCGGTATTGCTTTTGGGGCTATCTCTCTAAATAGACCTTGAACAACATCACAAAATGCTTTGCTAGCAACATCACCAACAGCGCCAATAGCTTTTTCACGAACAACATCAATAGCTTTCATTCCTAATTGCTTTGCAAGCGGTATTGCTTTTGGGGCTATCTTTCTAAATAGACCTTGAACAACATCACCTAGTCCATCTCCGTAGGTCGTTTTGTATACTGGTAATCGTGAATTTATTGCCCTGACCATAGTTGGTCTATGAGTATTGTATATGATCATATTATTATTAAGTGATTTTATCACTAATTGCATCTAATTACATACTCAGTCACTGCAATAATCATCGGCGATTTCATTAATAAGGGACCGATACACATTAATATCCATAACACCACCTGTAAATAATCGTTTACAAATATCAGCTGCTTCATTAATGATTTCTGGGGAATTATTGCCAGCTCGTTTTCCTCCCATGAGAATTTCTAGTCCATCAACATCAGCAAGGACGTTATTGGGACAAGTAATAAAGCCACTTCCTAAACCACTTCCAGTTGCGCCAGGATCTTGATCTTCTTCCTCTGTTGTTCTAACTGGTTGTACTTGTGGTGATCGTGGTGATTCAAATTGTAATTGTTGTGGTGATCGTTGTGGTGATGATGGTAACTGTTGTGGTAATCGTCGTGGTGATGGTGATAGTCGTTTAACTTGTTTAGCTCTTTCTTCTATATATTTATGTACAGCATCATCAGATCTATTAAAATTTCTAATATCTTCATCGTGTCTAATTTCTGGAATATCATTATGGATGCGATATACATCCCTAATCCAATTGGCAGAGCTTAGATATTTAACATGTTCTGGTTTTACATATTTTTGTCTTTCATAATATCCAAACGCGGCAATATCAAGCAATTTTTTTGGATCCCTGATAGCAGCGATACCTTCAGGCGTAAATTTATCTATTATCTTAGTTCTTGGTTTAGGTTGTTGTGGTTGTGGTTGTGGTGGTGGTTGTGGTTGTGGTTGTGGTTGAGCTGCTTGAATACGGCCAGCAATATCAACAGGTAATGTTTCAAGAGCTCTTTGTGTTGCATCAGTTGCTGTAACAATTTTCTTTGTTGATTCGACAATCGCTTTAAATAATTGTTCTGTACCTTCTGCAAATTCCACTTGAGACTCCTGACGAGCTTGTAGTTGTTGTTTGACTAAATCACAGACGGGTAAATATTTTTGATTGCCTGTAGTCGCTCTCGAGCTAATCTAGCTGAGTGTGGTTCTCCAATCATTATTGATAATATTTATAATGTCTGTTTAATTTACAGCAGCAGAGGGGGTGAACGACCAACGTTGAGTGACCAACGCGTAAACGAAAAATTCCTAAAAATAAAAACGCGCGTCAGAGATAAAGTAACGAGATTAAGCTAACCCTAAGAAATCTCACGGCCTGACAGAGTCAGGGTTAGAGGTTGTGGTTTAACGTCACTGAACTTATTTTTTCAGCCTTCGTAGGAACCTTATTTTTTATAAAATAATGTCTCAAGCAAAATGGTCTGTTCACCCCCTCTGCTGCTGAAGCAAAATACGATATAATTTTCACTTCCGCGTTGATAACATTATTACCAATCGGATCTGTTTTTAGACGCTCATATGGTCCAGTTCAATCCCAACAATGTGCGTATAATTTGTTTTTATCTTAATTTTTGTTTTAAATTGGGGTTTGGGTGCACATGCCACATGCAAAATGGGTGAGTCGCACGATTCTGTTGTTATGGCGGTTTCAGCTCCCAAATGGATTGTTTGGGGTTTGATTATTTAAAAACTAAACTTACATTCAGGCCTGGGTATGTTGGTAAGACCTAATCAGCTACCAGTTTTGTAGAGGTAGAATTTACTATAGAATTTCACCTAAGTAGATTTATCACATAGTCTGTAAAAATCATTGTGTAAACAACTTCACGCATTTTATCACGTAATAGTATTTTTTAATATAATTGTCTCCTGCGTGTCCTGCATCAACAATTCACTTTCTGGCGTTATTCCTTGTGCAGAGTCTCTTTCTTCCTTCCTTACTGTCATCAAATTAAACTTCTAGAAAATATTAATTTTATAATCTTATAACTCACATACACTGTACGTGTACATAGTCATTATGGAGGATTATTTACCCGACACTCGGGTACCCTACAATATCTATATATCTGAGAGTCTCGTATATTCTCGGCCTCTATGTAATTTTATCATACGTTTCCATCATACGCCCGACACCTCTACACTGGTGCAGTACGTGATGATGACCGTGTACTTTGCAATGTTGTAAAAATGAAAAGACTAACGCTTTCAACGTTCGGTATTAGATAGGATGAAAGCGACAAGTTCTAAAGGTTTTAGATTTCGTGGCAACATAAAATTTGAAGATTCGAGACTGAAAGAAACGTGACACACTCTGTACCAGTTTACTACTGGTGATATCTGGACGACATGGGCGGCTGGGGTCTCACAGAATTTGGAATATCTGTCTAAATCCTTAAGTTAAAATTACTTAATAAATAATTTCTTATGCTGTAAATTTTCTTTGCGATATTTTTTTTCCAAAGTATTTTACTTGGAATCATGTCAATTATTAAGCACAAGCTGTCACTATTAGCACTTGGTAAAAGATAAATCAGATGCGTTTTTTCACATCATTAAATTCACGTGGATGAGATCAGAAGAAAAAATATTTATCAAAATTCACACAAATTTCGAAGAATATTTTGGCAACTCTCGCTGGGCAGCACTGTGAAAATATCACAAGCTTACGGTTTTCCCTTTTTGAGAAATCTACCAATAGATATAAATTGTTCAGTACGCTTACAATGAGAAGAATTATTTATTTCAAATTATATTTCACTGAACAATTTTACAGAAGATGACAATAAATTAATTAATAATATAAATAGAATATACAGCTCATGTTGTAAAGCTGATAACTGAGCAGGACATCATTATGTATGAAACCTATAAAAAAAAAATAACAAACCCTTCAAATTAGAGTATATTTAGTGAATATTTTTTTTTAAAAAATAACACCACCCCCCCCCAACAAAACAAACAAACAAAAAAACCCACCCAATTTACTAATGCCTGTCACTATCTCATTCTTCCAGGTTAATACTTGAGACACGTCTCATCCCAGAATCATGGACTGCAGGTATCATAAGAACAGTTTAACGGGGATAAGGTCAAACGCAAAAATCACCCACGGATTACTATCTTTAGATGTTTTATCAAGATGTTTTCTGCCATAGTGAACCCGCTAATCAAACGTTTTCTAAACTATCAGAACATATTGACAGAAAACCAAGCTGGATTTCGTTCTGGGTACTCAAGAATAGATCACATATTTTCTTGACATTTATTATGAGAAATCTGGAAACACAATTAAGAAAAAACTAAATTTACTTCGTTATTGATTTTAGCAACCTTTTGATTCGGTTTGGCGGGCAGATCTTTGGGGAAAGTTACTGAAAAACAATATAAATAGCCAGGTTTTTTTAAAAATTATTAACAGTTTATATCAAAATATCAAAACCTGTGTGATGTTTGCTGAACAACAATCTGGAATTTTGTCTTCAAATTCTTTGTGGTGTTAGGCAAGGTGAAAATCTCTTGCCGATACTACTTTCACTGTTTCAGAAAGACCTGGAATGTTTTCTACCAAAATAAATTATTGCACAGGAATTACACGGAAATGTATTTGAAATGATTCATTTTATTATACGCAGATGACACCGTAATATTCAGAACTGATGCAGACTCTTTCCCAAAACACATTAATGGTTTTCTTTTCAGTACATTATCATTTTGGAAATTAAATGCAAATTTAACAAAACCAAAACTATTTACTTTTAGATTGCGTAATTGCACTCAGTTCAAATTCACACTGGGTAGAAATATCATCTCTATTTCTGAGGAATTTAAATACCTACGTGTTATTTTTGTCCCCAAAAATCGTTGATTTTTACAACCTATAAAATACATCACTGAACAAGCAAAAAGAGCCATGCAGTTTTTCTGTAGAAGAATAAACAACCTGCACATTCCAATCGATTTACAGTTACAATTTGTAAAGGGGTGTCGTGGAGGTGTGCCCCTCTGTTGATTGATTTGGCGATCGTTATCTAGAGGATGACCTCCCTCGATGTTATTGCCCAGTATGAGTGGATAGATAGAACATTGACAGAGACCTGGGCGAGACTATTGAGAAGAAACAAACAAATACGAGCCCCCTTAAATAATAAAAATAAAATAAATTTTAATTAATTAATACATGAACTAAAATTGCAATTTCAATCCAACAGATTTAGTTTAATGGAATTTAATAGCAGTGTTCAGTTTACGGATTCTTTCATCATAGTAACGAGTGGTGAAAGAGTACAATGTCCACGCCTGACTTGCATCACCTGGCGTCGTTCCTCTATTGACTTTGTGTATTCCACGTCTAGCGTGCGTGTATTTCCTCTGACCCTTCTACACATTTGAATATTGGATGAATTCATAAATCCCTGTGAAATACTACACATTTGAGTATTTGGATTACATCATAAATCCCTATGAAATACTACACATTTGAATATTTGGATTATATGCAATCCGTCGATTCTATCAATGAACTAATAACTGTAAAATTAAAGAAATAAATTGCGCACAACTCTATCATATCAACAGGTTTCTACGAAATTGAATAAACGATACATAGCATATCAAACACATTTGCATAAAACCAAACAAATAAAATAGAAAATTACATGGAAATTAAAATTGCATACCTTAATGCTGTTTCTTTTCCACACAATCGTGCGTCCTAGCACTATAACCTGTCTTTTCCTTTCAAGACAGCTATCTGGCCTCTTTACTTGCTAACGAGGGAAAACACTATTCTTTTAGGTTTCCCACGGAGTCAACCTGACTTCTCTCAAGCAAGATTTCTGACTAAAGAATTCTGACTAAGGTCGGTAAATTAAACTCTCATAACTTCCAAAGTGTACGCCTTAATTTTAACTGACCAATCGAAAGCAACTGTTCCTAAATTTCCCCCAAAATAATCATGTCTTTCATCAGATTTTGGCAGCCTACAATACTACGCAATCATCTTTCCTTTGAAGATCACTTATTTGACCTGCGGTCTTTTACAAACAGGTACGGTTGGTAGTTCTAATGTACTTTCTGCCAAGATACCGTTACAATGGCTGGGTCAGTTCTACTGAACCTTAAACGTAGGTCCTTTTATGTTTCAGAGATGAAATAAGGGAAATATCAAAGTGACCTTTCTCAACGACTTTTCTTTGACTATGATAAAATTTTAATGCACAATTTATTCAACTTGAAAATTCAGTACTTCTTCAAAATTCGACACATTACACAATTGTTAGATAATACTGTAATAAATTTGAAGTATGCGTAGTTGGTAATGGCGATCGATTTTAAGGAATTCTTAGATTTTTGTGATTTCCTGTTTGATTATTGGAAATAGGTCCAGTGGAAATATTCCTTAGCCCGAAATAATTAGTCAATTACTAGGAGCAAACCTCACGGAGTGAAGTGTTATTGAGTTTCCATGATGCCATGGTTTACGTTGGATGAATTAAGGTCAGAGCCGCATGAGTGTCCCTGTCGTTCCATAGTCCCTATTAAAATCTAGTAATGTACATTGGTTGTGTGACTGCAGGTGCAGTATTTATGGCTGGAGACTGATAGATTATACAATGGAATAAACAAGAAGGGACTGTTTCGTCGTTGGCAGATACGGTTTATGTCGCCATGGGGGCAAATGTGATGTAATTTTACAGGCGAAATGTGGCTCGAAGCCATGGTTTGACTGGCCTAAGGTGGCGTAGTAAAAATAGTTCCCTGTGTTTGAGGGAAGTTGTATAATATTACGGAGTGAAATGTTGACGGTGGGGAACGTTGATGAAGAGAAACCATGCAGATGTGCGGTTGAAAGACAATTGGAAAGTTGTGAGATCTGTGGTCTTGTATTGATTAGAGAGAAAATTATTTATAGAATGGACACGTTGGGGTTTCTAATTTACAACAGAAGTGGTATGGAAGTCTTTGGAATTAGGGTAAACTTATGACTTTTAGCGGGATCGTGCCAGAGTTTGACACCGCTTGGTAAAGCAAATACCTCTGGTTTGTAACAATACAGTCTAACAGATGTGAAGTGGGGGGTTGGGTTGGGTTCGGAAATACACATCCTTTTGAAAATGTTGACACTGAATCCTAAGATATATAGCAACATTTAGAAAGAGCACACCAGTTTATTTCCTGCATACAGAACTTGGTAAAATACCAATTTACATTTATACATTTCAATTAAATGTCGCATGATTGGATTTTGGATCTCAATATTAAATGCAAATTTTTCTAAAAGTTGTGCAATATCATTGTAAGGGTGCACATTTCTGTCGATCTATGAAGAACACATTAAGTTGGACAGGTGAACGATTAATTAAATTTATGGGGACTGGGGCGTGTTTAAATCGCCGTAATGCACTGATTGGCAAATGTCAATGTCATAGAAGCAGTGGTTCTTAATTAAGCCTTCGTTTATTTAACTGAAAAGGATAGGGGTTAACTTCCGATCTGTATCGAAGTTGTCAGTTTGAAATTTTCCAGGAATCAGTATTTGGTAATCTGAGGGTGTCAGGCGGACTACATATTTTAGCGCCTTAACTATAATTCGGATTGGTTACGCTGAATAAGGGGGCGTGATTCCACATGCAAACTCTCGGTTTAAATGTGCTTACCGCAACACTTTTAATCAGTCGACACCATTTTCTGCAAGAGAAAACAAAGGTAGAGGACTCCGGGTCGAATTTAGAAGAAATTCACTCGTAATTAGGATCCAAGGGATAGGATGTCTGGAAAAATCTACGAACTCAATTCTAGCGGTAAAAGCTTGAAGACACAAGGTATTTTGCGTCAGTCTCACGTAATTTCTTGACATCCATATGATGATTTGTTTGATTTATTTGTTATATTTGCATGATTTATTTGTTTAGGTTGGTAGATCAATTTTCTTGATATAAATACAACTGTGCGAGTTCATCTATATGAATCAGTACAATGATATTCTTTATATAAGTTTGATGAATCGTTTGAACGTATAGTCTCGTTTGTTATAGGTAAACATGTATCTAGAATTTCATACCTTACTTTAGTTGATATGAGTTACGTGAATCCGTGTAAATTCTCTGATTTAGATAATGTCACATATGATAAAGACTTGAGTGCATATCGACTGAAATTAACGATGTTAAACCATGTCGTGAGGTTTCATATATGCTAAAGACTTGAATGTGTGTATTCGCTCTAAATGCCGTAGTTGAGTCATGTAAGGAATTTCATTCATTCATTTGTGTAATTAAGTCGGGACCGGAACTGATGTCTCGGGGTGTTGTTACTGTAAGCCAGTGGAAACAGCCGTTAGGGAGTACATTAATCTTAGGAAACTAGGTTTGTTTATGGTCTGCCGTGTTTAGTTAGACCAGATGGCCGTTGGTATCTGTTTGAATTCCGATAGAACTTATCTGACATTAACAAGAGGAGAAAGTAATGATCTCTTCCCAGTAGGGTACCTAACAGAATACTCAGGTTGCCACTTTGTTTACTTTTGCAAGGTAAGATAGCTCCACGTGACGTACCACTGACTTATCCACGTGACGTATCCAAGGGAAGTATCCACGTGACATATCACGTACTTACAAAACCAAAGTGACCACACAAAGTGGAGGCCGAAAGAGGCCGGACACCTGAGAATTTGGAAAAAGGGAAAAGTGGAAAGGACCCAGACTTACAGGCACAAGGAAGTCAAAAGAACAGTCGCAGCGAATTTGGACTGAGCCAGAACCACCAGGTTATGAATCTGTACAAGGCAGTGATTTCGATCTTTTCACTCGATTCGATGATTAATTAATTCTATTGCTTAACAGACCGGCTATTTGTATAAGCATATTTGTCTTTGAAATTCGTTGAATAACTTAAATCAAAAAGTGTATATCTCTAATGTAATGCATTATCACAATGGTTTATGAATTTTATTGTTTATGAATTGTTGATTAAATTGTATGGTTTGTACCTGTACGGGGGCTCGTGTCACTCTTTTTTATATATCTGCTCAGATCTTTATCTATTCCATATATAAGTTTCACACTTTATATTGATATTTACTCGATCCGGGCAAATTACACCGTCGGCGATCACCCTCTAGATAAAAATAACCAAAACCATACAACCCAGCCCAACAAAGCTGGGGGAGTACGCAACAATCATGTTGAGTGATATTCATTCCGAATTTATTTATAAATGATTTGAACATATTAGAAACATTTTGATCTCGATAGGAAGAATTGGTCTGCTCTACCAAGCATCAAAACGTAACCTCCAAGCTCTGAATGCAAGCGTTGCACAATCTTCACATACTTTAGTTATACACGAATGGAGTACAAGATTAGAAGCTACATCAAAAAGGTACGCCTTGCCAATTATTTAAACGAGATTTAAACTTTCAGAAATATTTGATATCTTTAGAAAGAAATATTTATTTGCCTTGCTAAAATTTATAACTAGCGACCACAAAATTCCAGTACAGTTGGGACAACATACCAAGACGAGATAGAAAGTGCACTGCGTGCGATAAAGATGGCACAGGTGATGAATTTCACCAGTTGTTCGTCTGTCCTTTTCTTCTCAATAAAAAGATGTTAATTCTTACTATTTATTATTATAATAATCCTAATGTAACAAAGTTTGGCAAACTCTTTTCCTCCAGAAATTTGTTCAATACTAGTAAGTTTGTCTAAATTTGTTCGCATAATTATGAAAAAAGTTATGTAACTATAATCCAATGGCGTACTAACGGTAAATGGCGCCCGGGGCGACGATGATTGTCCCGACAAAGATTTTCCTGCAATTTAATTTTTACCAGCTGTTTTGACGCCCTAAGACGTCTGGCGCCCGGGACAACCCAGACGCACCCCGCCCCTTCTCCCCCGTTAGTATGCTACAGCTGCCATCAACATACAAAATACAAATTGCATTTCCGTCTGGAGGTGCACGTGTAAATGTATATACGTGCATGTATGTACGTATACATATGTATGTTTATATATATATATATATATATATATATATATATATATATATATATATATATATATATATATATATATGGGTAGGTAGGTATACGTACATTTATACATGCATGTACGTGTAATACGTTAAACAAAATTTTCATAACGTACTATTTAAGTTATGTTTTACACACATACACAGAGCAAAAACTCTTCGAAGCCAAAACCAGTGTATACCGGAATCCCCTCAAGACCCGAATTTTATTTTAGTCCCAAATATTTAATATCTTTTTCCCCCAGTAAAATGAAACCCTTCAATTCTAAATACTGAAGCAAACTTCAATCTCAAATTTCAATTTTACTCTTAAAAACACGCTATAAAACCGAAATTAAATTGAAATTTGGAAATTTTTGTTAGCTGTTAAATTCATGACATACACTAGAACAGAATGTTTACGGTACTGTAGTGGTCTGATCTGTGAAAACTCCCTCCCCCTCAAAAAGAAATATGTTTGAAGGGCACGCGAGGTTAAACAATACTTGACACTCGCTCCTTCACAGATTATGTGTATTAATAACTAAATGCTTGCAGGTAAGCCATTCGTAAAGACTGTGTTTATCTGCTGATTATCTGTGTTGGATGCTATTCATGTGTATACATGATCAATAGAAAATTGTGTGTTTGTTTGTTTTTTAGTTCTTTTGTTTTTTGTGGGGTTTTTTTTAAAAAAAATAAATAAATAAATATCAAGGCTTTATTTATTAATCAAGCATGTGGCTCCGTTTATGATGGGTTGACGACGGAGACCGACAAAGCAGTATTCTAAGTCTTTGAAGTTACCGGCTTCCCTATTATTGCTGATAATGATAACGTCAGCGAGGAAGACGATGAGGACGATATTCCCTTGGCTCGACTGGATCGTGCATTTCGACTGGATATTGACTTTCGGCGACTATATAATTCTGCTGATCTTGTTAAGGACAATTCCGATGACTGTGTTGGTGAAATCAATCAGGCCGATAATGAAAGCTATGATTAAAAAGATGATAATGTATAGTATGAGCCTCCTGATAGTAATATGACATACCCTGTAGTTTTAGATTGTTGTTGTTGTAGGGTTGAACGCCATTTTTCAGCACAAGATAGGCTGTACATGGCGGCCAGTATAAAAGGTGGAGGAAGAACCCGGGAAAATCCCAGAAAGAACCACCGACGCACGAGAGGCTACTGGCAAGCTTTCTCACATACCCACATTGGCTGAACCCGAGACTCGAACCCACGCAGACAGAGGTGAGATGGCAGTGATTCGTAACGGTGAGCACTTTAGGCCACTCGGCCACTCGGGGCCCCTGTAGTTTTAGATCTTATAAATTAGATTTAAAAACTTCGCGATTGCTACGGATGACTGTTATGTGGTTACAGCACAATGAATGGAGTCATTGACACATGCCACATTAGTCAAAGAACAATGTAAGAAACAACGACAAAACTTCATGCCTACTAGCCGGGCTCTTGAACTGTGAGCATTATGAATTATACAGAATATTTAAACATTTTGGGTTATCATTCATAATTCCAATGGACTTACAGCAAAATTACGAAGGTAAGAAAAATCCATGAACAGTAATTTTCCTTTCGTTAAAGTTTCTGTTTTGAAGCGGGCTTTGTAGCACCATCTAGCGTCTTAGTTTTGGGGCATATGGAATCAGTGGAATCAGATCACAATTAATTTAACTATATATTCTCTACATTTGTTTTTCAGTACTGAACATTCCATTGTGTCCCAATGGTACTAAATCATATCTTATTCTAAAGAACCTTCAAAGATGAACGCACGGTGAAGTTCTTGTTATAGGTTATCCGGCAATTTTTTGAGAGGCTGGGCTATAAACAAAGCACTGTACACTGGGTCACAGATATCACTACCCATCAGTGCCTCATTATTCACTGTGCACTATCGCCGAAATACAAACAGGCAATCTCACCATAATGCTAAAATTCTAAAGAATAAAGACATACCTTTAAATCAACACCAGGAATGCTTAAATCGAACTCTTGTATCACCACCAACAGGAGACAGTCAAAATGCTCTAAAAATAGACTGGACCTACATTCGTGGGTACTGAACAGGAACTAATAATTTTGATCTGATTCCATATATACGTGTCAACTTTGGTTGAAATGGTGGTGTGTTATGAAGCGGTATTGTGTGGAAACGTCCGCCTTCGAGTGAAGCAGTATAACCACCCAGGCCAAATAAACACATTTGGTCGTAGTTCGCAGAACGGGAAAGGGCCAGGCCGAGGAATCTAAAAAGAGTTGGGACTAGGTCTTACGTCGACCAAAAATACAGGAGCTATAAGGCTCGTTCAAGAAGCATCAGGAGAACTCTTGAGAAGATCAGAAATGGGTATTACTGGGTCGGACTTCAGAAAGATGTGATACTGTGGTGCCAGCGAAAGTCACCAGGACCGAAAAGGCGAGCTCCAATGCAACTGGATGCGTCAGGAATTCTGATGGAAAGTGTAGCTGCTGACATTTTAGGGCCACTTCCAAACACCGAAAATGGAAACATTTACATTGTCGTGATCGCAGACTACTTTACCAAATCGACTGATATATTCCTAATACCTTGCCAGGAAGCTACAACGGACAGTAGAGGAAGTCGTCACACGTTTTGGCGTGCCTTAACAGATTCACACGGATGAAGGCCGACAGTTCGAGAGTGAACTCTTTCGTGAAACGTAACGACTCCTTGAGATCGAGAAAACTAGGATCAGTCCATACCATGCGCAAGCCGACGGCATGGTGGAAAGGATGAAACGAACGCTAGAGAGCATGCTATCTACTTTCGTCAAAGAACGACAAAAAGATTGGGACGAGCATCTCTCATACCTAGCAGTGGCATACCGCTCTGCAGTGCATGAAACCTCAGGTTTTACTCCCATTTTCATGATGGTGGGAAGGGAGGCTGACTTGCCGTTATACGATGTGTTTGGAAAAATACACAATCAACGTCACAGCAGTTCGCATGAAAGGATTCAAGCATTGGAAAGAAGATTAGAAATTCCCCATCGTTTCGTCAGAGAGAACTTGCAATGCAACATGCTGCGACAGAAAAGCTTGTATGACTGAAGTACCAGACGGGAGCGATTTTAGACAGGCGACTTTGTCTGGTTGTTTTCGCCAAAGAGAAAACAGGGGATTTCGCCGAAATTACAGAAATGGTGGTATGGGCCCTACCAAGTCCTTGACAGGCTGATTGACGTAAGTATAGAGTTAAAAATGGTATACCTGGGAAGCCTCTCGTAGCGCACGTGGATCGGTTGTAAAGGTATCAGTGACGTAATGAAGTGGCTCACGGAGCCACGGAGCTAGGGGATTGGATTCTGAGAGGTCGAAAAGTATTGAAAATAATCAAGGGAACGACGACTTCGATGATACCAGTATTGATGATCCTTAACCAATCGACGCCATGATTGAAATTCTCCCAGTGAACGACAGCGACAAATGCGAGTCAAAAACAGCTGGTGATAAGCGACCCAGGAGACATAGAAAACAACAAAAGAAGTTGGATGAATTCTATATTGAACTTTTCTAATCCGGAATAGTGACAAGTGTCATGATGGCTGGAATGAAAGTAGTAAATGGGAATACCGTGGGGCATATGAGAACATATAAGGAAAAACAGGGGGTTGTACCCTGGGGCAGTCTATGGGAATTTAACATGGTGGGACTATCTGGGGCACTAGATAGGAATTGAAAATAGATGGGACTGTATAGGGACAAAGGGAATTGAACAGATGTGACGTCACGGTACTGGACACTGGGGAGTAAAACCTCAATCGGGCGGAACAGTGTGGCAAGGGGCTGACCTGAATACACGTTACTCTTGGGACAAATAGAGACACAGACATAGAGACATTGTTAAAAACAGGGTTAGAGACATAGATAGAGACATAGACATACACAGATTTATGGACATAAATCTATCACACAAAAAATTGACTAAAATATTTTTAGACAAGAGAGAATAGGCATCTTTTCGAGACAATGGAGGAGGCCTGAAAAAGGGCTTTTGGGTTTCTTCTTATTCTTCTTCTAATTTCTTTGTTGTTGTTT
>JAECUM010051017.1:0-20041 GCA_016617855.1 Megalonaias nervosa | reverse complement strand
ATATATATATATATATATATATATATATATATGCGTGTGTGTGTGTGTGTGTGTGATCGAATGCGTTATGTGGGGATGGGGGAAAAGAAAGAAAATAAAATCGACATATATTATTACTTTATTTAAAGTATGATATACAAAAATCTTGTATCGAGTGTCCTTAAGAGCATTTTAGAGTAATTTATTTAAGAATGTTGTAAATCATTGACCAACAAAAAAAAGAGGGAAGGAATTTGGTCTGAAGATCAAGAGATGTATTTGAGCTAATACGGCGCTATTTCAAATTCTATAATTAATGACTTTAATTTTACAAAGAAATATATTAGAGTATATCAGATTCATCATGCGAATCTGTGACTTCAATAAAGAAAGCAAAGTTGTAGGAGGCATTGCCCTCCGAGAGTAATAACATTCTCTTGAATTTGATGTTTGTTAAAGTGGTGTAAGTCATTGCGGTAATGTAAGGCCTAGAAGGGTCAAACGTCAAAACAATAGTCCCTCCACTATATTCTTGCACATTTATAGTCACAAAGTAACTCCTTCATCATTCACAACACAATTGCCTTTTTAAAAAATATATCTCGTATTATTATCTGTATGATTCGAGTGACAGAAAAGCATCATTGAGTTGTTACCTCTCTGAATACGATATGATCATCAGTGTTTTCTAATGCAATGGGGGCAGGTGTTTTATTGAGTGTACAAGTAAACTTGATGTACCATGGAAATTTTCCATTTCTGTCTCTAACCCCGAAGAGTGGGCTCAGAAATATTGGTTTTCTTAAATAATTGCAATACAGCTTGTTTTCTTAACCAGTTGAAGAAATTTAGACGTCTTTGACGTCCGACACAGCGACATTGTAACAATTGTATTATATCAGGGATCTCAAACTCAAACCACCCTGAGGGCCGCATGAGGGCATTTTCTATGGCCTAAGGGCCGCACCACCTTAGTTTTCTCTCATGACACCTTGTGACAGCAATCATTTTGCGGGCCACAGGATACGGCTTGGCGGGCCGCGTGTTTGAGACCTCTGTATTATATTGCATCGCACATCTGTTGGAATAGTTTTGCAAGAGATACAAGTTTCGTATATTCTCTCCCACCTCCCAAAAGTATCCATTAAGTAATAAGTCATAACATCACTAGTGCTTATTAAATCTTGGTCTCGCAAAGTACGTTTGGTCAGTAATTGGTACCGTGTGAAGATGTCTCAAGAGCTACTTCATTTTCTAGTTCAGCGCTATATTATCATATATCCCTTGTCGTGCCTTAGGTGACACATAAAAACTTAGACGATAGAACGCCACTGCTGCCAGTCTGCAGGTGTACGTGTGATGGCTTCCACGTCAGACCCCATTCCTTCATATCTTTTTTTGTAATCCTCCTCTAAATTTCTTTGGGTAGACCACTTTTTCTTCTCCCATCCAGAGTAGTGGAGGGTTGTTCTGGGCAATGCATCCATTGACATTCGGCTTACATGACCCAGCCATCGCTATCTTCATTCCTTCCGTTTGGCTAGACGATGCCAATAAACCTCTTCAAATACTTGCTTTGGAAGATATCAAGCGTTTGTGCTATTTTTGATGTCAGCTTCCAGCATTCCGAGACGTAAAGTAGTTCTGTGAAGATATTACTTCGGTATATCCTTGGCTTGGTCTTGAGTCCAAGGTATTCGGATTTCCATATGTGTTTCAGCATACCGAAGGTTTGCTTTGCTTTGCTAATTCTATTTCTGCTTCTGTCTTTGCGTCTTCGTCTGTGGACACTTTGTTGTAAAAAAGACTGCATACGTATCAGAGTTTACCACTTTTTGTGAATCAATGTAACGGAATGTTCTAATTCAATACGGAAATAACAATGTAAAACTGTCCCTACTTTGTACCTAGAGAAATATATGCTGTGACTAGAAGTGTCTAAGGTCAAAGCAATAACATATTTTCTTACCCTTTTCAAGTTAGCTCTTCCTGGAGAATTAAATAAAGAAAGAGTATTTTCAAATACTTTAACGTGTTTTAAGATCACATCTTCATTTACTCGTGATAGGAAGATAACTTATGATCAGACGAATTATGAGTGCGCTCTAATTTACTATCAAAGCTCATAACACTTTGAGACACATAAATTAATTATACCTAATAAACCATTATTTATTGAAGACGTAGTTACATCATAGTAAAATAGTAACATATGTTTCCTCTAAAGATAGTAGTGTATTCTATCATCTGTGCTTTTGAACCAATGTCCAAGGCCAGGCTTCCCACGTGCAATGACGGACTTCAAGCAACAATTCACGTCTGTTGCAATCAGATCAGCTAAGTTATTGAGTCACAGACTCCTAAGAAGAAGACTTAGAGAAGAGGCTGTCCATAATAGGGATTATGCGTCGGCCCTACTTGGGCAGGGCTAGCTCAATGGTTCTGGGCGCTAAAAACTTGAAAATCAAACTTCGTACTCCAGTGTAGGTGTCGATGACACTAATCAGTGATATAGCGAGCTTATCTTTTAACGTCAATTACGTATTCCAACTATTATACTATCTGACCAATAGATTCCTCATTAGCTCAATGGTATTATATAAATGAGAAATTTGTATAGTTATTGATGTTTCTGTGTCAGATAATGTAAATATTAGAAGGTATGAAGGTTATAATTGATAAATTACACATTTCTACGAAAATATGAGAATATTGTTGCTTCTAATCGTTATTTATATAGAGTACCAACCGCATATTTATATTTATAAACAAAAGTATTTTTGTATTTAGATATGTTGATTTACCACGCTCTCGGTTTCCTCGAAGCATTATCTCACTTGCATACAAACGAACTCTCCACATGTTGTGATACGAGATTTCAGTAGGAAGGTGTTTACCTTAAGTTGCTTGAAAGTCATAATCCTTGAATGCAAAAGTGGGATGCCTTAATGTGGCCATTTAACAAATAGCTAAGGTTCCATATTGTTAATCTTATAACAATTAAATATTAAAGGAGCTTTGTGTTTTCAGATTTACCATCCAAATATTGCTAATCTTGTCTGAATTTTTTCAAGCCCCAGATGAGAGTCATATTGTATAAGCACAATACCGTTGAATGCGAATCAAAATTACAATTGCTATATAAAAGATAATTTTCTCTAGTTATTTATTTTTTGCTGACCTTATGAAATTGACAATGATTGCTTAATGTATTGATTTTAATGCATTGAAGTGTATGATAGCATCTTACCTTATGCAGGCATATTCCATTTCATTCTGTTAACTGTGTGAGTTGTCAGTCTCAAAGAAATCTTCTAATCATTGCTATTACAAAATTGGCAATAACATTTGGTAATAACTTGGAAATTTTATCAGCTCTAGCAATGACAAAAACGTGTCTTCATGATTTCGTCCTCGTTTATTTTTTCAAACCTTGTTCAGTGACATGTGTTCCAATTTTCTCGTTATAAATACTGTTTGCAAAAATTATGTTCAATACTTGTTTGTATGCATCAAATCCTTTAGGATGTGGCAAACAATTATTCATTCTTGTTTCATATCAGTCTATGGGAATCTATGATCAGAGTTTGTAGTTGTGTTTAGATATGATTCTAGAAGAATTATTTATATAAATTATTAAATGGAATTACAATATGCTCTTGCACTTTTTCTTTTACTAAAACACTACTTTATTACTATTGAGGACTCAGTCAAAGACATAATTAATTATATCATCGTGGTACATGAACACATTCAAGACTATTGGCAAATCAGCACATTCAAGACTTTTATTACATCAGCACATTCACTACTATTACATTTCATTCGAAACATTCTATACTTTTGGATTTATGATAGGACATTTAGCAGTATTTGGATTTTAATTCACACATACTGGAAATGTCTTTTGAATTTCACTTTGTATTGATGGGAATGAAATTTGTTTGTTGAATTTTATTAAACTTGTTGGCTCCGTTACATAGATTAAGACCTAGAGCTATAACAGTTGTATAGCGCACTATTATTCAGAACTTTTAAGTATCACTCGCAAATGCTGCTCAAGATGAAGATTTAATAAATATCATCCATGAAATATGTTGTCAAAACGTATAACAAAGAGATAAAGGTCAAAAATAAAGATTTAAGAAAAGAAACTGATTTAAATAAAATGAAATATTAGATAGTTAGACACATAACAGGTATGAAGAACCACTTTAAATCTTTAAATGCAACGTAGAAAACTTGATCAAAGGTTGAACCAAATTTGCCATTACGCGAAAGTTGGAAAGATTGTTCACATATAAAAGTGTAACGATTATTGCCATTATTACCGTTATAGGCATGACCAATTGTTTAACTGGTAAATTTGGTACTATATTTTGAAGGCGGTAGTAAAAGAACAAGGGCTACTTCTGGAGAGTCTGGTGATAGAAAAGGCAGCGCCTAGACACAGTAGATTTTCAATAAATTCAGCGGGATTCTTGGAATCATCGGCAGATCAATAAGTTTACATTTGAAAACAGCTGGACAGGTTGTTTCTTTCTTTGTTAATCATGCTAATTTTCATACTCTATCATTAGTTTGTACGCTGTTTCACCATGTAAACACAAAGAACAGCAAGATTATAAATCGTGAACTATGTGAATTGGTAAAGTTAAACAGCTCCTGAAACTATCAATATCAGTATCAATTATTGCTTGTTTATTTCGTACTCAAAGATGAAAATTGTTTTATGGCATTTCTAATTATTCAAATGTTATTTAATTTATATTGCGTGTTTGACTCTTGTCTGTGGTTTGGGGTTGTGCTACCTGACTGTTGTCATTTTTTAAAAGCCTGTTTATTCATTCCTGTTTTAAATGTCAGCCTTTGTGAATCTTTAATCATAAAATTTATTTGTATTCAGATATAATTTGAGAGAACTTGCATATTTAAAATTATTCATTGGAATTACAAAATGCTTATTGACTGTTATAGAGTAAAACACTATTTTGGGATTATTGTGAATTCATTTAAAGACATCCTGGATTATGTCATTGTTATGCTTAACCTGAACCTATTCAAGACTTACACAACTGCACATTAAATATTGGATTTTATTCGGATTATTTAAATCTAGTTCAAACAAATAGTTGGATTTTTAAAACTTATTATCCTACCAGACGATACAACTCTTTTCATAACAGTGTCACTCCATAACATGAGGATGCCCACACCACCACCAGCACAGTCCAATCCATTTTTGTTACCGTACTGTTTTCATCTTAATTTTTATTGGTGTGGCTACGCTCAGATTGACATCATTTGAGTAACCCCCTTGTGACAAAAGTTAAAGTATTTTATGTGTTCATGTTTTTTTTCTATATGTGTGTGTTTCTTGTATTAATTTTATTTAATTTCGTTTTTATTAAATTTTGAGTAAGAGTTTGTACACCATTCAAATTTTGTATTTCTTCTAATATATCAAATTTCTGGAGTTGTTATTTAATTCATAATCATAGTTTCTTATAAGTCTAAAGTTTAATAAATAAAAGCTAAATTAAATTAATTCATATTTAATTTCTATTGAGTATAGTTTTATAGTTTTAATAAATAGATATCTATTATACTGTTTCTGCTTTGCGCATAAGTTGTTTGAGATCTTAATCAGGCAGGATCAGCATTCACACTACGCTTTCGCGATCACGTGAACACTAGGTCAGGTGCCACGAGTTTCTTGTCTAATACATGAATGACAATTTTGATCGTAAATATAATATTAAGTGGCTATAGTTAGGTTACTAATAAGTTAATAATTTAATAATAATTTATTAAAGTAATACATGAATAATTGTTTAGTTTAGTCAATTTAATCGTAATCAGTAAATTTTTAAAATTTAGCTATAATATTTATTGGTAAAGTTAAATTAATAATATTAAACTGTTTAATAAGTGTTCTTCGCATTCGTTTAAGTTGTTTAAACATTTCTTACGTAATATGAATCATAAGTCCGTTTTCCATTGCGTTGAGTCATCTTTAAAACCATACAGTATGGCGAGTGTCCTTTCTCCCTGATCACAGGAAGGAGTCTCAATATCGCAATTTTGTCGATCTGTCCTTTCTCCCTGCTCAACAGGAAGGAGTCTCATCATCGCATATCGTATTCCATTTCTTTTGTATTTCATTAATTTCTTTTAATATTCTTCCTCCATTGCCTTGATTCAAAGTCCGTTTCGTTTCCGTTTGTTTGATTCTGTAATTCTTCCTGTTTATCTGACATTTTGGAAGTAGGGGGCTCCTGTACTGAGTAGACTGCTTACTGACAAGACGTTCATCTTAATCCTTACTTTGTTCACTGGGTGCTAGTCTTTCGAATCTTTGGAATACGATTTTAGCGGTATTTGATTCTATGGAAACATACTGTACAAAGATGTTCTCTTTTGTACCTGTAGTTCTGAAATACATATCACATAATTTCCGATGCATTTAATTTCAGTATTCCTTCTTCTTTCAGACTGTTGCTTTTGTATGTTAAACATATGTCATACCTACTTCCTTCTCTATTGTCTTTCTTGTATTGTAATATATGTTAGATGTTGTTATCTTAAATAGCTGCAAGAACCACGACCTTCTTACCTGTTGGGTATGATTTGGTTTACATCTGTCATGTCACGGAAAATCTGAAGGAAAAAATACCGTTTTTCAGCTACAGTAGTTTAATTTTTACCGTTAAGATTTCTCCAATGGTTTTGAAGTGGAATGTTAAAATTATTGCCGACTGTGTCAGTTTGTTTCAATTGGATACTGATATTGTTTGCGTTACAAACGTGTTCACCAGGTAAAAGTATGTTCACATTCATACAACAGTTTCGTGTATAATAGTAACCATGAACTATATATAGTGAATTTACTAATTCCTGTTCATTTTGATCTGTTAAATACCAACAGAAAATCCCCTAGTCATCTGTTGCTATGCATACTGCACAATTATGCTGATTCTGCCACAATGTCACACTGTACTATGCTTCTACTACCAAAATCATCTCTGTAAAACAATAAAAAGAGTTTATCAAAAATATTTATTGCTTTCTATTGAAAATATCAGAGTTAAATGGAGCATGAACTCAGTTGTATTTAGCAGGGTACTCTGTTTGTTAGCATTTTAAATTTGTTTTCTTCTGTAAATAAATCGCTCTTCTCTTGAATGGTTCTTCCATATTTATATGAATCTCTTTGTTGCTTTCTATCGCTAATTTGTTCTTGTCCTCCGTTATTAAACCTTTTCTTCTATCTCGTTGATTTTACACACACAGTACATAGCTGTTACTTGTTGTTTCGTTCTTCTATTTCCTCCATCATGCTTCCATTCTTGCTTTCTTAACACTGTAAAATCGAATTTTTTCTGATAAGTATTGTCTACATCAGGATTGTTTCATTTATTGAGATAGTTTATTTTTAGTTACTAGTTACTACCAAATGTCCTAGAAAAGTTCTGAAAAATGTTTCTTCAAAATCTGAATATTCACGAGATGTTAAAGGTTTATCTGCTTTTTGTTTCGTTTGTGCTAATTCTTTTTGATAGACGGTTTTATGGATACTTGAAACTTTTACAATGTCTGCATAAAATTTGACAGAAGTTTAAATATCTCCATAATTACAGCCTTTTATTTTTTCAAAATCTCTTTGTCGTTAGCATCGTATCAGTTTATTTATTTTTTATTAAGTTGGAATCATTTTCTCTTGAATGCCATTCTTCCATAAAACTAACTTTGGTAAAAATGTCTATCCCATCATGCTTCTGAACAAGTCGTCATTATCTTTTGACAATGACAGTGGTGATTTCCTGTTGAATCGCGAAAGATTCACTTCTAATATAAATACTAGATTTAAAAGAGCGTAAGACTGCAGTTGTACTTAATAGTATCAGTAAAATAATTTATGAATGGGTGTCAGTACCTAAATGTATAATACTTCATCTGACTGAACTTGATCCAAAGTAAGTCTCCATTATGTTCATCAAAATGCCCAAAATGATCCTTTTATCAAGTATCCTTGCGTTTCAGAGGGTTCTCAGATTATTCAAGTTTCGTTTAGTTGGAAATAGTGGATTTAATGTGTGATAAACATATTGATCTGTCAGTTAGTTATTATTCGAGGGTAGTGATCTCCACAATAAATAAGGTATACAGCGTGCAAGTGCATTTTGAACAGCACTGTTGTTAGCTAGTCTTATTTCACCATGTAATGGAAATTAAAAAAAAAGTACCCCATCTGGTCTTTTCATGCACGCTTTGATGTTACATATTAAATTTAAAGCCCCAGTATAAACCTAAAATTTGTTCTTTTGCAGTCAGAATATTAAAATGGTTTCTTAATTATGCCATTAGAGATTTGGTAAATGTTGGCGTTACTAACCTTTTGAAGGAAGAATAATGGATATGGAAGCACAACAAGGACTCGTTTTCTGCAGTTGTCAGAATTCATCTTGAAGTGTCATTCTGTTCGCAGAAAAACCTAAATGCTCCGATGAGTGATGAATATATTTAAAACAATCATTATATGGAACTCAAAGACAATTAGAAATCATTTGTTTGAATACACAAGGAGTCAGTAAATCTGGAAATTTATAGGAGCCACAGTCCGTTGGATCCAGAATCGATCCACTTTTTCCAGTTTCAAAATCAATGCATCTATTCTTGAATTAAAAATTGCCGTTGTGGATTTTATTAATAAAATGCAAATTATTATATTTCATATTTACTCATACAGACATTAAAATAGCCTTCTTTATAGTCATACAGCTTGCAACAATAAAGAAGATCTGCATTCCAAAAAGACTTTCCATAGACAGTAATTAACCTGCTCTTTAAATTAAATAACTGTTGAAATTTGATTAAGCAATATAGCAAAACGTACGACAAATCTTATCGCTCCATTAGTACATTTCTTACAAAATATGATCATTTATCTGAGTAACATAAAAGTGACTGTAGATGATTCACTAAAAACAACCTTCTTATAGTGGAAGTTGATAGTGTTACGTATATGTAATTAAATTGCTTGTGTGTTAGTTTTAAAATTCTTTTTTTTATTTTATTTTTGTTTCATTACATTTTATTGTAATGATAATTTTCATTGGATTTGAATCTCTTTTCCGAATATTGGCTTGACCCGATTAGATTATAAGATTTCTTCAGCGCTATTTTGGCTCACAGTTTTTGTAAACATCGAGTGATAACGAATGGCTATTTCCAAGGTCATTTCGGCCCGCATGTTAGCTGGATTATAAACAGCCTTTTTTTTTAAAATATATTTTCAGCGTGAGAATTTGATTCTTTGATAGGGCTATTCTTGCATACGTGATAAACGGCATTTTTTTTATTGCGATGTTCAAATTAGTAAATCACGTAGCCTATCACATGAAGTACCATGTGATCTAAAATCGAGGCTTTAAACAGACGCTCTCTAGTAGATTCATGCTTAAGGTACAAGGTGTTTATATTGTTGAAACCAGATTGTTTTTGAAGTTCATTTGTTTTTGGAATTTAATAATTTATTTTCTAGAAAACTAAACAAGTGTACATTTTTTTATAAAAAGTTCTGGGAGAAAGAAATTCAGTGGAAATTTATTCTGGAGTTCTATACGGAAACATAAACTGTGATTCAATCGAGGATCTGCTACCACCAGTACAACGACCTAATCTGACGTCATCGCCTTCCATATTGGAATTTCATCGAGATTCGAACCCAGATTCTATTAGAACTGTTTAGTGATAGGACTTGTATTTTTCAATCTTAGGATTAAATTTTGGATTATATTCACAAACCGTAAGTCCTATTTCCAATTTTTACATTGTTTTCTAGGGAAATAAATTATTTTGTTAAAATATACAAAGCTTGTTGGCTTCACTCTTTTCTCTTGTTATTTTTGTACGAGCCTACACGTAACAATATGTACCTGTTGAAACTCGTAAGGTAAGTAATATTGCCTACCAGTTTTCAATAGTTTATTTGATACCATCAAGGAAATACTATATGAGATATATAAGCTATGAAAAAATATATTAGAAGATGCATCTATATGTGACAAATGAACTTTACAAGACATGCCATAGATTGTGGAGAATTATAAGACTTTTGGAAAAGGGAAACCCCTCAAAACCATCACCTTTGTAGACCGGACTTTGTTCAAGACCGAAAAGGTTTGAAGTCCGGAAATTTTTCCTTCTTTAATACCATAAATGTTCCCAGTAAACTGAAGCCCCTCGACGTCGAATACCGAAATAAATTTCGATACCAAATTTCAATTTTACGCTAAAAGACTACCACAAAACTGAAACTTGTTGCATACTTGTGTGTATTTTAGCAGCTAATCTAAAGTTTTTGCAACACATAAAAGCCAGTTTTTCAAACGATTCATCAATAAATATATGTTAATGCGTAACCCATTTCAGAAATATTATGTTTATCTGCAAATGTTTGTTATTGAAACTTGCTTTTTGCTCAATTAAATATTTGGATTTTATTTAACAAGGAATGTGACCTCCCTGTTGAGGCTTTGCCGACGGTGACCGACAAATGGTATTCTAATAACTGAATTCATTCAGTTAAATACCAAAGAAGAAAAATCATTACATAAATATATTTAAGCAGCGATAACTGTCATTTGTCTTTATTCACATGTGAAGACATCGAGCAGCCAGATCTGATCAGTGAGTCTGCATGAATCTGTTGGCAAAACACATTAAAGAAACAATGTGAAATATTTTACTGTTTCAGATATTCTAAAGAAAATGGAATTCTACAAGAATGAATTTTGAGCAACAGTGATGCAAACATGCGTCGTTTCAATAATCCATATGATCTCTCTCTCTCTCTCTCTCTCTCTCTCTCTCTCTCTCTCTCTCTCTCTCTCTTCACATAAAAGCTAAGAAAAAGACATTTTTTTTCATCTGCGGAAATCTCAGTAAACCTAAAAGTTCTGAAAACTGAAAAATTTTCTGAGTCACAAGGGTTTTGGATATTATGGACTGTACTGTACAACTCAAATAAATCTGAGTTATAATTTCAAGTGTTCGTTAACACAAGATAGCTGCTCATAGTTTCTCTAGTATCGGTACAAGCAATGAATCAATAATTATATTATTCAAATATTGTTGAATATGCAAACAAAGCGGACACATATTGAAAATGTACATCAACGCAGTTAAATATTGCCCTTCTTCAAAGGGAAATCACTGACATGACGTCATCATATACATTGCATCATATACCGATCAGTATGATATGCCGTTGAACAAATTTTGAAATAATATTCCCCTTCCGCATAAACATATGCTATAACAATAATGAATACTATTCATTCAGTTTATGATAACACAGTTCCGAAAAATGTTCTTACTCACTCACGAGAATGTTTGAAATTTCAAAGGAATTGCATGCAGTAGTGTGGCGCCATCGATTCTTGCTCTGTAATAATAAATCAATAAGACAAGCTAGGCAGAAAATGTTAGATTTACATTGGAAGAGCTTCTATCTTATTTGCTGCTTGACAACCTTGTTATCCCTTTTTCGTTATGGTATGTCCTTATGGTAAACTTTTAATGATCTTTTCAGAATTTCTTCCCCCATCTGTATTTCAAAATTGCTGCTTGTAATATTCACAGCTACACCGCTACATGTCAGTGGTTATACAAAATTCGGACCTAATAAGTTATAGAAGATGAGGTAGACATGTCACTAAAATGCTAATAATTTGTATTCAGTTAAGTTTGGTGGCGGTGTAGAATTTAGTAATTTTTTCAAGAATAAAAGTGTATACTTATATACTTCCCTAACTTAACCGTGTCTCTCGCATGACACCATCAGAAAGTTAGACCTTGTTCTTCCTATGGAGAAACGTACATACATACATAGATACATACATACATACATACATACATACATACATACATACATACATACTGTTACGTATCGGCTCGTTCAAAAGTAACAAAAGAAAAGAGTGAAGACAACAAGCTTTGTAAGTTTTAACAAAAAAAAATTTTATTTCCCTAGAAAACACGATGAAAAGGTGAAAATATGAAATAGGACTTACGGTTTGTGAAGAAAATCCAAACATTTATCCTAGTACTGAAAAAATACAAGTCCTATCACTAAATAATTTTTAACTGAATCCAGGTTCGAATCTTGATGACGTTCCAAGATGGAGGACGATGACGTCAGGCGAAGTCTTTATACAAATGTCCAGAATTTCACGTTGAAACCACAATTTGTACTGTACTCTTTCAATTTAGAATGAATTTCACTGAATGTCTTTGTCCTAAACCATTTGTGTAGTTCTCCAGGGACAAATAAATTATTATTTAAAAATTAGATGAACTCCTATAGCTGTCATCTATAACAAGACACATCTGAGCTCTACAGATGTAAAGATAAATAAACTCTTTCCAGCACAAGAAAAATAATACCTTCTTCTCCAGGTATAAGAACGACTCTGACTATTTCACAGGGACCTAAGTGTTTAAAAACCGAACCAAAACGTCATTTCATGCACACGCACGAAGAACGCGTGGTTATTTCATCATCTAACAATCGCAGTACACGATTTAATCAAGTATGCTTAGGAAATGACCCTGGCCACAACCAATCGTTTACGAGTAGTATTTACTCAAATCGACAAACTATGGCATGCAAAATCGTGCTTATGCGAGTCATATACGTTCTAAATAAACACGATGTTTCTTTCAAAAATATCAGATCCCGTGAACATAATCATCATCATAATAAAATATAATGATACAAAAATGAAATAAAAAGAATTCAAATTTTAACACACAAGTAATTAAATTACATGGTCGTAATAATACATACATACATACATACATACATACAGATGCAAATATAGCGTTTATGAATAGATTTAAAGCGAAACGTCGTTGTGTCTTCTCTATAATATTCCAAAGAAACCATGTTTTTAAGCAGGAAGAGTTACCGTTGTACAAGGGTACTTTCAACGGTTGTACAAAGGTGCTTTCAAACTTAGCCGTAATTCAACGTTCATGGTTTAAAGGCATTTATTCACGTGGGTCCAGCACTACTTCCTCTGTAATTACTAACAAGAAACCAAGTGAGGAGTAAGGCAAATTATAATGAAAGAATAATTCCTCCTTCCAGAAACATTTTTTCATGCCAATGGCAAAAGGTTTTACAATTGTTGGTCTATATGTAATATAAGCCCTCATTTTAGCGGAACCTTTCAGAAAATTCATAACGCGCATTATTTTCTCCTATGATCTACTGTGTATTTTATTTCAGTGCAGAAATCATGCAACCTATTGGATTCTAATGCCCACGACAATTTTCCGAAAGTGGGGCAAAGAAAATTCACGCGGAATAGTAATATCTAGTCATGAGAATACTGCTCAAGGTTTTTATAGGTGTATTTGGACTAACCAAATTCACAGAAATGTTTTCATACCTGTATTTGTACCAATCAAATTCATAGAAAGCGATATGTTAACGTGTTTACATTATTGAGAAAAAACAAAACAACAACAACCCAAAAGCAAATACAAACACTGAATATAAATTGTACCAGCTATGTGATAATTTAAGATATGGGTTCTCCAATTTTTGGAAGTATTCTTGAGTCACTTTTTATCCTTCTATTGAAAAATGAGAAAGCTAAAACACGTTTCCCACATTATCAATATATTATATCTTATTATGAATTTTAAGTTTAAAAATCAATTTTCGATTGAATGCTGTTACTCTGCTCATTGATGTAATTTAGTTGTAAATTTTAATGTGTCAGAATGCTCATAATGTTATTGCCGTAAGTTTATTTGTCCTGCAGTACTACTTCCTCATCAATGGAGAACACGCAGACAAGATGAAAATATGTTCAGGAAAATAAAATTAGCATCTCTGACACGCAAAAGTAATATCATTATGTTAAAACATAATAAATATAGGCAGGAAAATTTGCTACCAAGATGCAAAGTGTCACGCTGTAGCATTCTATATGCACATCGTTTCATTATCATGCTATCATTATTGTCATGGCAATCTAAGACATAATAAAACATATTGACGTATTGTCAAAGAATAAAACCCTGGTGTGATGTAAAGAACATTAATGGTGGATAACATGCTTTTATTACGTGACACGTAACATTCACTACTCCTTTGTTTCTACCTATAACGTCATTTGTAACCTATAAATAAATGCATGTTGGTTATAGTTAATAAAAAACACATTTAAAAATAAAATATTGTATTTTCATTTGGGAAGAGGGAGAAATTGATGTAAAATGAAGTTGGGCCGGTTTTATAGCCTAGTGAATATGGTATAAAGTAGAGATCATGAATTATACTTTAAAGGAGAACTAATTCGAATTCTTTTCTAGAAATAGGTCATAATTTCTCGAAAATGACAAAAATGTATTAAGGTCCTGAAATTACACAAAAGCTCCCAACAAAGTTTAAACTCAATGTAACCGTAAAATTTGGTTTAACAGTTGAAATTTGACGATGCCCGACATCATTGGAATTCTACCACGTTTTATGAGCGTCTTACACAGTATCTCTAGAGGCCATTTTGTCCGACCAACGTGCAGTAGAGTGATTATAATAATCCACACAGAAAGTGAGACGTGGAATTCGTGTTCAAAAATATATACAAACCTCTCTGCTAGCTAAGATAATTCAGCAGTTGTAAATATTACCAGATGGAATGACATATTGACTGATTCTAGCAGCAACGTACAAGCCCTGTTCTTATGAAAGAAAGTTCAATTAACACGATTTGTTTTAGTTCTATATGACTAAGCACTTATCGTATAAAACGTTTAAAGAGAATTATAATTTTAATGTTATTCATTATTATGTGAGAAATATCAACGAAACATATGGTATAATATTCTTGCAAATATAGAAATCAGTTTTTCCATCTGCTAGAAACAGAAACAAGCTTTTGGTTTTCTCTTCGTTGCCAGGACTGTTTTTTTGCATATTGTGAACAACATCTCTATGTTTCATGACAGAACCATTACGTTAGTGAGATTTGTTTTTGATACTTTAAATGCATTGATACATACATACATACATACATACATACATACATACATAACATGTAACATACGTCAGAAACTTGACAAAGACTGGATTATGAATTCATTCAATATTGTCAGACAAAGAAATTGTTTGCTTTTGACTCACAAAACAGCACCATGTTTAAAACTTTCTGTCGTTATTTGCGAAACCTCGATTACGATGATGCAGTTTAGAAGCAATCTATTCATCAAAATTGACAAGATCTCTGCTGTGAAGACTGATCTCTGGTGCAACGATCTAGTCCATTTTGTAATTAATCAGTTACTCGTGTGATAGTTAGGTTCATTTGCCCATGTATATGTTTTTCGATTAGTAATATAATAACACCTCATGCCGTTACAACATAACTGGGCTTGCGCCATATTTAACGCATACACCGCAACAGTTGTTGTCTTCGATAAGAGTACGTATTTTTAGTACTTGTACATTCAGTTGAAACTCAACATGACCAGGAGATGTAACATATCATTCAAACCATAAATTGATTTTGTAGAATATATACCACCATCCAAAATATCACATGTGCAGGAATGCGCATTGGCAAAAAGATCGTGTGCTGCAGTTCATAGCGTTAATAAGTACCTGACATACTGTCTTTGGACAGCCTCCATTCAGTACAACCTTAAAATGAGCTACAAATGCTTATAGCTGACTTAAACTTGAAAGAGTAGAGTTTATATAATGCCAGAAAGAATAAAGCTTCTATAATGCATTCAGAATGATAATATAACATCGATAATCCCAATGTAGACATGAAATAACGTTTCTTTTCTTTTGGGTATGGTTACTTTTTAATATTTGGTCAGAATATTCACCATGTCTTTTTTATTTATTAAGAAGTCAGACTGATATGCCAAATACGCATTTGTGTTCCTTCTGTAATAATATGGATAATTGAAAATCCACCCCACCCCACCCCCCAAAAAAAGAAACATGGGGTTTATGGTTGGATAGGGGCGTCTCGCATAGGTTCTCAATTCATTTAGCAGTGTGCCAGCATGCAGAAAAGAGAACATAGTTATTGAATATAACTCTTCTGCTAAAACCTCTAGGTCTTATTTTGCCCTAGTGAAGATCTGACTGGTATTCTAACCATTTGTGGATCAAATGATTGAATATTGAATATTTGGATAGTGTTTGCTTAAATTTGTCAACGTATCTGAAATGTTATTTTCAAATGAAATGTGGACAATGCATTATATTATCACGTATCTTCGTGTAGGACAACTGATGGCTTGAAATCCTTTCGTAAATCAAGAAAATGGATGAGCAAAATGTACTTTTATCCACACTATATTGATGTTGAAATTTAACAACTATGCCAAAACTCAAGAGTAGAACAAACTTTATTTTCCTCTATATTAGGCAACATCATATACGTACACAGTGGAACCCGATATTGTACTACACTTTTCTGCTTTTATACATTTCTTGATTGTGTGTGAGTGTATCTCAAGATGTATGCGAGTGCATATTATGATCAAGTTGTCTAATGCATATTTATATAAACTCTGTTAAAGTTTTATTGAAAATAGAATTAAACAATGGCTACTCACACTAAAATCTTGCCAATGAATATTGCGGGTCTACACAGTTCTAATCTCAAAAGAAATATATATCTTCCGCTGCATCAAACAGAAGGAATACATTCTTTTATATCTTTACAAGAGACACATAGTGCAGCTGAGATTGAAAAGTATAGAATTGGGTTATAAGTGTATTTTTTGCCATAAATTTAGCAATAGTGCTGGTGTTGCTGTCCTGTTTAGAAATAATGTTGACTTTCTTCTTCACAGAGACAGGATACAGTCGTGATTGCTAGGGCAGATACATTCTCATACATTTATCAGTTAATGGACAGAGATTAAAGCTAGTGAATTTAAACGGTCATAACGTTGATAAGAGTGATTTTGTCTGAGAGAAATTTGAATAAGGATGTTACACATTTTGACAGTTCCTCTGTTATAATTTGTGGTGACTAGAATATTGTTCAGGACATGGAGCTTGACTCATACAATGTCCTCCATCATAAACACTTCATGGCTTGAGCAGCAGTACAGGACGTCAAGAATCAACTTGACTTACTTGATCCATGGAGAACAGTGAATCCTGAGTTTAGAGTATTTGCAATCCTTTGAAACAAAGTAGGCTGGACTGTTTTAATTTCTGAAGGCATGTTATCAAATTATATTAACACATTTATTATTCAATTCAGCAATAGCACTGAAATTGTCTATATCTGCATTACCTAATCCTAGAGGTTCTAGGTTCCGGAAATGCAAGTTATTAAAGTAAAATGAATATATAACTACATTAATTTCGATAAACGTTTTAAGTTAACGCAGCATAAAAATAGTATTATGAAGGCTGAAAGAAAAAAAAATTAAAGCTGAAATATATATATTTATTACACATTATACTTACTGTCGATAATTTCAACTCGTAAATAAGATGGAGAAGAAATGGTGTTTTGCTTATTCAACATCTTTTTAACGCCCAGGGATATCTTCTAACCCTCGATGAAATACGACAAACAAACCCTCCATAAACTGAACATTCATAGAGTATTTTGCACTTATCTCCAAAATATCAGTAACGTGGAAAAGAAAATTATAAGTTTGTTTGAAAGTGGAAATACGTTTCATGTAGTTTTCGATTAAATATCACTCCTTCGAGAAAGGATAAAGAGAAAATCTGCCTCTAAAGACATGATAAGAACCAGGATACGAAAGCCAAATGGTCAACATGAAACTTGGTTCAGGCTCTTAGAGTGTACGATTGGTACAGATGAACGAATAAACTAATTTGTTTTGCTAAAGTTTGTACATGATACACAAAACTGATTAGAATTAATTTCCGATTTCTCAATAGAAATATTGCCACACGCTAGTTTTGAAGAAAAAAAAAGATTCATTTCAGTGATACTGATGAAGTAAAGTCACCTTTTCTAAGGAGGGAATATAACAGATTGCGCACTTGTTTTATAACTGTTCACTTACTGAAAACTTTCGGAAATTATTTGTAGAATAGTTCCAATTTCAATTAAATTTAGATTTAACATACAAAATGCCTTTATAGGAAATAACTTTATTATTAACCTCCTAAGTTTAGTTGCAAGATATGTTTATAGAGATCATGTTGTGCATCACAAATTTGAGGTATCATAAATATTGTGTTTTATTATATAAAGCGCTGGAAAAATATGTGGCCAAAGGGAATAACAACAATTGATGAGTTTAAGAAGGCATGGACAATATCGTCAACATTTTTGTAATGTCTGGAACATTCATCTTGACGTTTATCTTTACCTAGATCAGCTATTTTCTTGGCATTAAACTCACCCAACACGAATCTGCTTGAGCTTTGTCAGGGTCTCGATTCTATGTCAATATGTAACACAAACAGTTGAATCATTTGACATTTCTCCCTGGCAAATAGTGTCATCTCCCACATTTTCACAGTACATTATATCCGAGGGCATTCTTGTTATTGTATTTTGACACATGACATAACTGGATACTTTCGAAGTATTTAATGCCACTCTTCAGGCACCCTTTGAACTTACATAGCCAGCGACATAGGTTTTGATAGGCGCCAGATTGCAGTAAGTTCGAAAGAAATATAACTAGAATGCAGATTAACATTGCAAAACTTACATAATAACACTCAAGCTGGAAAATGACGCAGGAAAAATAACAGCGTTCCCATACGTATCGAGCTAAATCAAGGTGCTCATCGGAAGAAACACACACATAGATATACAATGGCACGCAAAGGACAATAAAGGTTTACATTTCGTGCTGACCGACAATCATACGTAACACAGCTAAAAATAAATTGCCGACGGCAAGGATGTGATATATATATATCTTGTGTACATTTATAATCTAGCACAATTTACACATACAAGATGTAGAATAACGAAGCGGCTATATACTTACCCAATCTTTTAAATGTTTTCGTTTATTTCCATGCTGGATGTACAGCATCCCCCTCAACTTTGATAATAATTATATTTTGTTGCATAATATTTGATATTTTATGTTCTCAAATTACTGCTAAGTTTTCAGCTGTTATGTATTTCTATACCTAACATCACCTTCGTAACACGGAAGAATTAAATCTCTCCCTCAATCAATCAATTAATCGATCGAGCATTCAATCAATCGATCAATCAACCAATTGATGAATCAATCAGTCGAACAATGACTCGATAAATCAATCAATCGCTCGATCTATAGTTCAATAAATAAATTAGCCAATCCATCTATCGATCGATTGATCTATTTATCAATCACTCAATCCCAAAGGAAAGCAAGCAATCCCATAATTAGCGTAAGGCATTCGCTACGTATTCCAGTTGGGTTAAAACATAGATCTGGAAGCTTAAGTATAATTATAAACTTAGATAACTACAGGAGTAGAAATCTAACACCATAGTCTATAACAATAGACCGTTAACATGTCTTGAACAAAATTTTAATAATTTTAATATTTTCTATTTGTTTATAAGCATACGCATCCTCATAGGGCGCATATTGCAAAAATGCGTAGATGTCAAGGGTCAATTTACATATGAGCTTCATAACAATTATAAACAATGGATGAAATAGGAGAATGGACAGAAATAAGAAATTAATAAAAACAAATCACTGCCGAAAATAGACTAATATGTTATTTTTCTTATAAAAATTGCAATTAATGTTTACTTAACAAAATCGTTTTTTTTTTTGTGATTCCTGGATTCAGTTCTTATAAATTTTTTTTAACCCTTACTTTCAGTGCAAGGTCTTTCAATAATTCCTACTAGCTGTTAAATGTCAACAAATTTTTTAAAATTACCCAATTAACTTTAGTATTAAGGTTGTCGTCGTGCGTATCACGATAACAGGGTAGCAAGACAATATATTGATTCGTCACGAAAATATCGATCTTCCCGATACCTATCGCTCTATTGGTACATCC
>JAECUM010051016.1:0-21351 GCA_016617855.1 Megalonaias nervosa | reverse complement strand
ACTAAAACTTTAGAATTTTAAACTATAATTATATTTACATACAAAGATACCTATGTTGCATGTAAATAACTATCTGAAGTCGTAACTACTAATGTTGAAAAATAGAACTCATTTTTGTAATTCTTTCAGTAATTAAGACATATCATATCTGAGTCTGATTTATGTTTACTTTATGTCTCTTATCTAGATAAGGATGATTTTGTCCATTTTTGTTTGCTTGTAATGTGATAAAGTCCTGTTACATATGCAAGAATTCATAGTACATGCATGGATAGTAACTGTACAGGAATATTTTAGGTGTGGGGTTTGAGAGGGTTGAATTAAAGGAAACTTGGATTTTGAATATGGTCATTATTATCCTTGTTCAAAATACTTGTTTAATTTACCGATCCTTCCATTCAACAATTAATCCATATTCTCATGTATGTATGTATGTATGTATGTATGTATGTATGTATGTATGTATGTATGTATGTATGAAAAAGATGTCTGTCTGCATATTATGCATATTTATTTGTCCGTCTGCAGAGCTATGTATCTATGTTGCTACATACCTGCCAGCCTACCTACCTACCTATCCATCTATGTATATATCTGTCTTTTTGACCGTCCGTCTATCCATCCATCCCTCCACTCTTCTATCTTTCTAGCTATCTGTCATGAACTGCATCTGCAAACATGCTGACAATGTCAACAACGAGGAATTCGATAGCTAGTAGTACACGGAGCATATATACAACTCTTCAGTGTATACTTGATTTGCCAGATTTTCAGTGTACACTTGAATTGCCAATTTTTCAGTGTACACATTATTTGCCAATTTTTCAGTGTACACTTGAATTGCCAGATTTTCAGTGTGCTCTTGAATTGCCAAATTTTCAGTGTACACTTGAATTGCCAATTTTTCAGTGTGCACTTGCACTGCCAAATTTTCAGCGTGCACGCTATTTGCCAAATTATAATTGATTTAAAGGTTGCGAGTTTTTGCAGTGATATATAAGATGGGCGGTATTTTAGCTTATGAAGAAAATGTAATTCCGAATTACGGATATTGATCTATACATCTGACGTAAATAAAATATTTTTTTACATACAGGATTTATCTTTGAAATACAGTCAATGTAATGGGTCCTATAATATAATGAGTGCAGCAGGACCAACCACACCACACCCCTTTCCCTCATAAAAAAGTTAAAAATTTTCATTTTTTTTGGTTCCCACCTGAATGACAATTACACGAATAACGGTATTCGGGGAAGACAATCAACTAAACACCATTACACTGAAGTTTGTCATAAAGAGAAATGTTTGTATTTTATCCTAGGTCCTAAATTACTGGATTTTTCCATTTCAAATATAATAATGTGCATGCAATTGTTTCTTAAATATTTTTAATCTGCTGTTTGTCCTTAAATTAGGGGTGAAAATAATGCTACGACTGACATTTTCTGTGCAAATATACACAAAACACCGCTGAACATAAATGGTAAACCACTGAGACTATCGCGCGGGATACAGGAAGAAATTTGTATCTTAAATCTGATATACATCTTGCTAGCCAATACGTGTGAGCATAAATAAAAAGAAAATTTGCTTTCTCCGAGAGATATTTGATTGTTCTTCAGTGACAAAATTAAATATTTTCTCTCAGTCGGTGCAATGTATCCGTTAATCACTCGTTTGAAGCAAATATTCTCTATATATTAAAGACGATACATTTTAAATCAAGCAAAATAAATATATCACAAGACTGCCTATACTACAACATAACAAAATATATCAGTCAGTATGATATTTCATGTTTTGAATACTTCTTAGATGATTCGCAAATCACTTTCGTTCTTACATAAATGGACTGGTTAAAAATAGATTTGCTAGTGTTGTGTTTTACATAACCCGTTCAATGCTGTTGGAGCTTAAGGGTTTTTTTTTTTTTTGTTGTTGTTGTTGTTGTTGTTGTTGCTGCTATTCGTTCTTGAATATTATAACTGATCATGTAAAAAAATATGTATATATGTACCAGCGTTCGCTTGAGACCCAGGAACTGGGAAGGACCTCTAAAAAAAAAACAGACTCAGCCTCTTTCCTCGAGTCACGACAAACATTTGCAAATACCTGTCTATACAATCCCTGTCTAACAGCATCAGAGTAACAGCGTACAGATATATTTGATAAATATGCGTCATTCCTCACTTTAGTAAATATGTGTAGTATTTTCAATAACACGTGTTTGATTTGCAAGTTTTATGATAGCAAATTTCAAGCTGACTTTCTGCGTGTTGTCCTCTCTCCTTTGGAGACTGCGATCAGCAATAAATTTTGTTAAACTTCCACATCACCTCTGTCCTTAGAAGATGTTTACCTGGAAATTTGACATTCACTTCTGGAGAAATAATTTTTCCACTGAAGTGGCATAAAGCAGGTTGTAATCTATGGGCTCCAGCATTGTTAGAATATGGCGTAAACCCGTTGTAATCGTCCAACCTGACCGCAGGAATGTTTCAAGATGACTTATGTACCTTGTTTGCGATTGACATTTGGTCTAATATGAAAATGATGCTTAGATAATTTCACTTGAAAAGAATGGACGGATGAACACATATTCATATACATTTTCTGCAGTGATGTAGTATGTTTTCCAAACTATGTGTTTCGATGTACAAAAATAGTATTATGTGTATTTAATTTATTTTGTGTGCTTGTCCATTGTCTATGATTAAGGGTATAGTTTTCGTGCGTACATGCTTATGTCTTTTTTGTAAGTTATAAATAGATGTTACTTGGGTCTAAGTTCAATACAGAGCCTTGATTATGACCTTGGAATGTTCTAGAAACATGCTTGATTATACTTTAGGATAACTTTTCCATGAAGATGATTGATCTTTTCAGAAAATTTTATTGCGACATCGGTAAGGTGGGGATGCATATAAGGATCAGCTCAATAAGATCAGTCATTCCTATATTAATGTCAGTCCTTGTGGAATCAATTTTAGTTGTGTTCAGGTATAATTTGTGAGAAATTATTTATTTAAATTATTCATTTGAATTACAAAGTGGTTATTGACATTTTGGACTAAAATATTACTTTGGGATTAATATTCATTCATTCAAGGACATGAATTTATATAAATGTGATACATCAAGACCCTTGGCACATCAGCTTATTCAAGGTTATTGGCATATCAGCATATTCAATATTAGAATTCATTCGGAAAACCTTTTAGGACTTGTGATAGAACTTTTCGGATTATTTGGGATTTCATTCATTCGTTAATTTCATTCATTAGAATTCTGTATTTTCCTCTTAACTTTTCATTTTATAAGTAAGAGAATTACATTATGTTTTGATTTTTCTAAACATGGTAGGTTTCTTTTGCATCTTTCTATTACTTAGTTTGAGACCATAGAGTCGTAACAAGAGATAAAAAGTTATTTTCAAATTTAGGTCTTGTTTAAAAATGGCATATTTCTTACCTTCGGACCAAGTAGCGATATTTATCTCCTTTTGTGAATATATGTTAGTAATCGCTAAAATTACGAAAAGTAATACAATTTTCAGATATAATTTTTAATAAAATAACAAATTTAGTGATTTAAAATTTTCGAGTCGTTTTCTTGACATATATGCGGTGAGTGGATATTGAGGATAGTTTCCGATGTTATTCTCATCCTGACGATCACGACTACGATGAGGAAGATGAAGACTAATATTAAAATAATGCTTAAACTATTCATAATTTCTTGTCTTCTTTTTTCTATAAATATTGTCTTTAAAAATTTGCATCTATTTTAATTGGAGCAGAAATGGAAGTGAATCCTACATTACAGAAGACGATAACGGCGATACTTGGTCTGTTAACGAATTATTGAATTTTCAGAAACTTGGTCCCGTTTTACATTGTATAAATTGAAAGTTGAATATCGTTGGGGAATGATCAGACCAATAGCTGAGACACCTATTTGTCCTTACTATCAATCAAACTAAACCATTCTTCATTTATCAAGAAAAAAATCTAAACGTGCCATTTTAAGAGAATTTTTCTGAATCCAAATATATTCTGTGATCTCAGGATGTTAAATTCTCCATGAATCGCAGAGATCCAAGTCTTTTATTCACATCCAGTACGCTGACCCATGCTAACCGTTTATTTATTGTTCCGTAGTTATGTAAATCTATATCACTATCTTGAACCAAGTTCCAGTATGCACAGATGACGTGGTGGGATTTTCATACTCCTTGATAACTAACTCAGCCGCATAAAAAATGTTGGAGATTCGTCATTTGGGCAATACATGTTAGTAAGAGTCATTTGTTGATTCTCTACTGCCATATCAAGATAAATTATATTTCACTTGCAATCCTTAAAGGGTTTTGAAGCTTTAAAATCTATATTATTTTCGAAGAGTACTGTCACGCCACGAGATATGCTTGTCCAAGAACTAAAAGAACATATCCCCGCTCTGTTTCAATATATGGTTCCATCGGTTCTGTAAAAGAGTACCTTGTAAACAAGATATGAAACTTTTTCTTACAAATTCAGACACATCATATCGTTTTCGCCTCACCGTGAATTTAAAGACAAAATACTAACTATTTATTTTCTAGTAAGATTAAAAAAGAGTTTCACAATTCTTACAAATGTACCCATAAAACATACATTGTAAATATGGCTGATAGATCAGGCAAGAAAAAGATCTGAATATATTTACACAGAAGAAGCTAGCAAGAATTAAATTAGTAAGCACATAGAACACAAGAACAAAACACCATAAAAAAAAAACCAAAATCATAGTCGAGATCAAAGTAGGCTTCATTTTGGAAAGTGAAGCACTGTGTTCTTGTATCATGTATACACTATTAACCTTGATTGTTAACAACCAACTAAAAATGTTGAAATTTATTTAGCACTCCAGTGAAAGTGCATAAAGCGCCAAGAAGGATTATTGAAGGTTACGTTCATGCTTGTAACTAACCGTTGTCTGTGTATCTTTAAAAAGACATAAAGGTATACAGGAAGAGAAATTATGCTGTGTAATCTTACACAAGATCATTATGCTGTGTAATCATTCACACAAGGTATACAGGAAGAGAAATTATGCTGTGTAATCTTACACAAGATCATTATGCTGTGTAATCATTCACACAAGGTATACAGGAAGAGAAATTATGCTGTGTAATCTTACACAAGATCATTATGCTGTGTAATCATTCACACAAGGTATACAGGAAGAGAAATTATGCTATGTAATCTTACTCATTCACACAAGTTACTTACTTAAAATAAATTTCCTGGATTAATTAAGAGTTCTGATCATCGAGATTTTTATTGGTACAGTTCTACACACGGACACGCGTGGGCTTAATAAATTGAATGTCTAAACCAACTCAGGTACGAAAAATTTGTACTAACGAAAACGAAAGATATATCACTCTCCATTTTTATCATAAGCACATCACTTCATAAAATATCGCTTCAGATATCCACGTAATAGCTAATTGTCCTGCGAAGCAGATCATACGGTTCCACAATTATACAGTTATGTGCCTTGTTAGCAAAGATAAATGGGTCTGATATGACCTAAAAAGTGCTCGATCAGTTACTTGAAAGTCTTCATACCAATCCCACCCACCCCCATCAGTAACCAGTTTCATTCTCACATCATCACATAATGTATTTTCTAGTCCATTTATCACATGTACATCATATTTAAATTCAAGAGGCCCGGTGTAGCCGAGTGGTCTAAGTAACTCGCCCTTACAGATCAGTGACATCTCACCGATGTCCGGGTTCCTCCTCCAACAGATATACCGGCCTCTCATCTGGCGTTAAATCTATAAAAACAACCTAAATTCAATATGCAGTTGTCTCCCTTACTCTTTTCTGCAGCAGAATATGCCATGCACATACAGTATGATTGACTCACGAAAGTATGATTGACTTTACATATTTGCTATTACAATATCTGTAATTTAGCGTCTTTTCGAAATACATTCAGTGATTATTTGCCTTATAGTGGCCAAAATGGCTGCAGTGGTTCTACCGTTCTGCATTTGCGAACACCTTGCAATCATATACCGATGACTATAGTGTACAGAGTCTATCTTCCGACTTCTCCGTGAGTTCCAAAATTGCGCTGGTAATGTCCTCTCTTAGGATTCAGGATCCTTTCAACGTTTTCCTTTTCTGTACTACCCCCAATTCGGTCATCTCCCTCATGAATCGGCAAATTATCAGTCTGTTTGCGTTTTCATCAAACTGAATCAGTCGAAATGCGGTACAAAAATAGTGATGCTGAGTTTATTTCTGCAAAAAGATATGACCTCCATACTCTGTTGAGGGGTTTCATCCTTGTTCGAGTCAGTTATCCAGTATAGTTTATCATTTTCTCTTCTTCAATGAAGCATTGACGAAACATATTCCATTATTTTCCTCCCTGATTTTTTCGTCTCGAGCTTATTACTTTGTTTCTGTTTATTACTTATTCTTCTGTCTAGCTTTAAAAAATCTCCACTTAAATTTTCCAAATCATTCCGCAGATCTCCAATCTCTTTTGAAATGTTCTATTTTAATTCTTATTTTATCTTTTCAAGATAATCATTCATTCCAGCTTGAGTGACAATTTATTTTAGTTCTTGTTTTATGTTTCTTTTCATGCCACTTTTCTTTGGTGATAGCATCCAACAGTTTATGTGTCATCTCCATTCTTGACGTATCTTGCTCACTGATAAAGAATTGACTAGTCTGAGTCTAGGTGGGGGTGGAGGTGGGGTAGACACTGAAAGTTCTCTGTCTGACGTTGAATTTGGCGAAACTCTACTTTCTGGAGCACCCTCTCTCTTTTCGCTGATTTTTTATCATGATTTATGCTGCCATGGGGCGGCGCGACCAGCCCCCGAACCCCTGTTGCAGCAGTGGGTGGGCCAGCCGCCCTGACGACCACACACCCTGTTTGCACCCCTCAACGATATCATGTCAGCTGACCAAACGCCCCTTTCTCTTTCATAGGGTTTCTTGTCACCTGAACGTTCTCGTGTAGCAAAATTTATAGCATTCAGGAGAAAACATCGGGTGTATCGATTGCGCCCAGCTTACGTCATCCTAGCATATATTACTCAATCTAGCGAGTATGGTCCTATTGTTTAGTTTCAATTTAGTGTCTAGTATTCTCAAAGAGGACTAGATGCTGAAAACAGGACTGACCTCGACCACATTCAGGCGAGCTTTTTCGATATCTAATATAAAGAGAAAATTCATTTAAAACGGGCCTAGGAATAAAATGATAAAATGAAGTTTTTCTTTATATCGGATTGTGTAGGAGAGAGAGAGAGAGAGAGAGAGAGAGAGAGAGAGAGAGAGAGAGAGATTCATCTACAGCGCTGTTAAGATATTAGTTTCCGTTACATATGTGCAACTGTCAGTGGCGTAATTTTTAAATGGCTGACATCGGAGAAAGACACTGCGGGTTCGAGTCACACCAGCGGAATTTTTTTTTAATTAATTGTGGAGTTGAGCTTGTTATTCCAGTCACACCACGTTTCACCGTGGCCTCTGATGCTATGCCTGACACCGCGTCAATAATTCCACTAATAATTTTGTACTTGGCTAGCATTCGTTGTCGCTGCCCGATTTCCGCACAGTGTCGCTTGTGCCTCGATTATCTTTTCACATCGATACTGTCGTAGATCCTCCGTTTTAAAAAGTGTATGAGTTCAATACAGAAGGGATAGTTTGCGGACACTACACTTGCATCAGTTGGCGTTAATTTAAATGTTTCATACGGAAAAAACTTTGGCTTCACACCTACCCACTCAGATACAATGCCGCGGTTCTTGAGCAGTTTTACTGCTCCACCAGCGTGATAAATTTGCAATGAATGCTGTTATCGCTGCGAAAAACAGGAATATCTCGTCGGTTTCGGCCATATCGACAACCTTATCCGCAGACAATGTTATCGATAGATTCCACGGGCTCTCTCGACCGCATCAGTAACATGGTCGCTTTGTCTTTCGGTCACCGCTAGTCTATTTGGACCACCGAGTAACCGTGTGATTTTGATCGCAGTGTTACTCCAGAGTTGTGCTTGACCGCCAGTCGTAGTTTTAAGTCTGACCTTCCCTCGGTGACACCGAAATATGGTCGTACGACGTGATATATCAGTTGCTCGTGATCAATTGTTCGGCAACGGGCAAGCGAAGCTTGTGACGTCGACCGAGGGTCGAGACAACCGTAGGTTGTGAGCAAGCAAAGCTTTCCAACTACACGTTTTCTACAGGTCGTCGACGCATCAGTGTTTTCTCCGACAATATCATTGCGATACATCTGTAGTCGTCAGTGCCAGTACCAGTTCCTGTCGTATCCACGCAGGCTTAGAAATGCATGCCTTCGACACTTTGTCTGAAAAAATCCAGATGTTCCATGAGAAGTAGTAGATGGGATACAATGTTGTGAAATCGTTCTGAGATATTTGGAGTCCCAAGTCAACGTTCTGGTTGCGTCCCATAAACGACATCAAGCGATCATAAGCCCGTGCAACATGATTCTGGTCTAAATCCAGCCGGATTTCTTCGGATGGTTCTTTCTTAATGATGATCTAACAGCAGAGAAAACTTCGCTGACACCAAGTCGTTCAAACAGCATGGGATTTCTTTCTTCTGCGTTCAATCGATCAGTATTCTGAAGTGTCACGAATACATATCCAGTTGCAGAACACTCTACAGCTGTGCCGTTTTCATCGGCCGTTAATTTGTGTTGGACGTCCTGCAAACATAAAGTACAGATTATGAACCACAGGCCAAACATCTGCATCGGCAGTGTCAGCATTATTTCGGGGTCTTCTAATAAAACACTGGCGATGATCAGCAGTATCCGTGATGTCCTTAGCCAACATTACTGAGGGCCCTGCGCTGCGACAATAATCTTCGGAGTATCATGCGAGTCCAAGTATCGCCGTTTTCTACGTCAAGGTTGTCCATATTCAAGGCAGCCACTCAGTCTGTCCCTCGTGGTCGTCGTCCAGTCTATACACCCTATTTGGATAAAGAATGCCAAGCTCTTATCATGAAGTATTAAGCATCTGGAGACCCGGACATAGCAGATGACCTGATCGAATCTCTGGACACTGCCAGGCGCACTTGCTTGGATGAAACTACTGGATCACTCAACTTTACGCGCTCCAGCCGTAAATGCTGGAGCTTGATTCGAAGACTTAGCACCGCTCAGCAACCACCAGTACAAACTCACCCTGTTGTCAAACCAAATGCTGTAGCTAGCCATTGGAGAAACAGCACCGACGTCAAGTACGAGATGAGTGGCGACAATACTGCCATTGGAAGTCAGATGAACTAGATGAAAAGACTCCAGAGGCATTTACAACAACAGAACTTGACACAGTGCTATGCAGCATCAAATCAGGTAAAGCAGTATGATATGGCAACATCCTGCCTGAGTTCTTGAAGCATCTTGACCCGAAGGCAAATGAATTGCTCGCCGCTTTTTACACCCGGGTTATTAGGGAAAAGTGCATGCCGACTGTGTTTCGCCAGTCAAATATTATTGCGATCCCAAAGTTGTCGTATGCCTCAGCGAAACTGTCATTGCTGGTCCGCATGTCTTTTTCTGAGCTGGCACTGAGGGCGCAGTCGTCAAGAAAGAGTAAGTCCCTAAAGACTGTTTCTTTGACTTTTGTGATTCCCCGCAGTAGCCTGGGGTCGAACAGCTTCCCGTCAGTCAGGTTTCTGGCATAGATGCCCTCATCACTGTTTAAGGACGCATCTGCGAGTGTGGCAGTAAACATCATGCTGAAGAGTGTAGGCGCCAGAACGCAGCCTTGTTTGACATTTTTGTGAATAGTAAGGCGTCTGAGGGTTCGACGTCATCCATTAAGTGGGCAATAATGCCTTTGTGAAACTGGCGAACAACTGTGATGAACGTATTCGGGTAGCAGAATTCTGCCATGATCTTCCAAATTCCATTTTTGTTGACTGTGTCAAACGCTATGGTCAGCTCAACAAAGGTTGTGAAGATGTCTTTTTGTTGCTTTTGGCATTTATCATGGAGTTGTCGTGCAGCGAATATCTTGTTGACAGTCCTTGGGCCTGCACGGAAACCACACTGGCATTTGGGGAGTAGACCTTGCTCAAGATAGTGAATGATGCGATTGAACAGGATGTGGGAAAGTATCCTGCCAGCGATTGACAGGAGGGAGATTCCTCTGTGGTTGTCGCAGCGCTGACGGTTGCCCTTTAGCTCGTAGAGGTGGACTATTGAGGCGTCCGTAAATTCGTGTGGGACCACTCCATTATTCCATATTGCTTGGAAGAGGTCTGTGAGCTTCTGATACAACAAGGCCATCAGCTTTGTACACCTCGACAGGTATGCATTTGATCCTGGTGATTTTCCACAGGACAGCTGAGTGATGGCCTTATTAACATCTTGCACACTGGGTGGAGTGTCCAGCTCAGCATTAGTTTCCACCTGATGCAAACGTTCTATGGCTTCGTCGTTGATGGATAATGGATGGTCGAGGACAAATTACCTATCATGTACAAGAAATGATTGATCATAATATTAATTATATTAGCGATGTGCTCACTTACCATGGAAGTTTTCTTGAATTTGAAAACTTTAAAGACAAATACAATATCAAAGAAAATTATCTTGCCTTCCAAGATGTCACTCAAACAACAGAATAATTATGTAGAAAATTCAACCTGAAATAGAAGTCACCAATGACAGACCTTTTATTCCTTACCAATTAAAAAAGTCACAGTAATCAATTTGTTAAGATTTTTACACTTTACGTTTGAACTCAAATGTTTCACCAACTTCTCAAAAAGGTTGCAACAAAATTTAAATTTCCGTGGTTTCAATAGAGTGTTACATACAAAATTCTACCGAAGAATACATTTTAAACAAAATACATGCAAATGATACTGATACTGGACAATTTATACTGGCTCACCAGAAACAATAGTGCATTTGTTATGGTAATCTAATGTAATTAATATATTATGGAGTGATGTTTCTCAATGGATTCAAGATGTACTACTATTTACTCCAAACGCCAAAATAGTTTTATTCGGAGAAATAGATGTACATAATTACATGAAAAACCTTTATATTTTATCCTTCTTCTTACCAAGTACTGCATATATATATATATATATATATATATATATATATATATATATATATATATATATATATATGTGTGTGTGTGTGTGTGTGTGTGTGTGTGTGTGTGTGTAAACAAGATGAAAAGAGAAATTCTTACATTAAATGGCCTTAAAAGTTTTTTTTTCAGGAAAATTATATATTCGAAAAATACATTGCAGTCAAAGGGGACAGAAAAAATAGTTTCATGAAAATTTGGGATCCATTACTTTGTTCCCTGCATTGCTAATTTTTGTATTATACTCTATAAACACATAAACGTACAGATGTGCATAAACTGGAAAACAACCACTGACGCAAATAACAACCACGTTCTGTTTTTTTTTTCTTTCGCCCATTTTTATTTATTTATCACACCTCCCAAGTAGTACTACATGTTACTGGGTATAATATTTAGAATCTATGTTACTGATATGTATATGTAATAACTGTAAGGAAAGATTTAATGTTCTGATAGCACATTGTTTGATCTCATTACAAATCTGTACAAGAAATAATAAACCTGTTTGAAGAAAAAAAATAATAAAAGAAATATCGTTAATGATCCAAACTTTCTTTCCCGGTGAAATGTAATACAAATCTACTTTAAAAAAAAAAACAAAAAAAAAAAAAACAATCTTATCAGTGTAGGTTTAAATATTTTCTTTACATGCATCTTGTTGTGTCAACCTCGTTGTCAACGGAATTGTAATGTACTGTCTTTCTTCATTATTTCAGTTGATTAAAACATTTCATATCGGAGTTTGATTTATGTTTACTTTCAGTCCGTCACCGAGTTAATGATCATTTTGTCCATTTTTGTTTGCTTGTTATTTCCTTGGGACAAATCCATGTCATTCATGCAACCATTTACAATAAATGCATAGACAATAACTGTGCAGGAACCTTTTAAGTGTGGGGTTTGAGAATGAGGGTGGGTAAATTAAATTGATCTTTAAATATGGTCAATATTATCCTTCGTTTAAAACAATTATTTACCAATTCTTCCATTCATCAATCAATCCATTGTATGTATGTATATGTGTATGTATGTATTTATGTATGTATGTATGTGTGTATGTATCTATGAATGTAAGTATGTGTCTGTCTATCTGCACATAGGATATTTGTTCAGATGGTCAATGTTTTCTACATAGTTTTCAAAGGGTCTGAGCTGAACAGAGAATGTCAAAAAGGGACAATAACAGATCAGATATGATGGACAGAAAGTCAATAAAAAAGTACTTATATATATATATATATATATATATATATATATATATATATATATATATATATATATATATATATATATATATATATATATATATATATATATATATATATATATATAATACATTCAAATATGGTAATATAAACAGAAAGAGAATTCATCATTGTCTCATATGTCTAATTATTTGTATGCCTGAAAAGATGTCTTTTTGATTGTGATCTAATTTAACGTTAGTTTATGCCCCTCATTTACTGTTGTCTTTATTAATTCACATCATCCTCTATTAATTTATATAAACATTATAGCATGGACAGTACATTAAACTTGTGTCGCTCAGCAACTTTGGACAGCATTACAACACGGACATAATACTGCACTCAACGCGAAATGAACGTGATGTTCCCTAGCAAAATATTTTTTTATTATGTGTTCATTTTTCTCCGCTAAATTTACATTGTCAGAATTGTGCAGAAAGGAGAATTTGATTTCCGTTGGAAATGTAATCAATATATCATTATATGCGAACACAAATTGTTTCGTTCATTGTTTTCCTCTTCAAATTGTTTCAACCTTGGACACATCTTATTGGTCAAAGATATCTCCTCCTCGTAAAAATATCTCATCAATATTCACACATCTACGTTTTCCAATTTATGTACAGTAACGTAGAACTACTTATAAATATTTCTTTAGTTAAGTGAGGAAGATGGCCTTTAGGAAAAATACATTTAACACATATTTTGTTTTAAGGCATTATATAGGTATCAGTTGTCAGATAACTAGAGAAGTTATTAAATACTTTGGATTTATCTTTAGGGTCATTGGGTTTAACAAGCATCATGTCTATTCATTGATGTTACGAATTATGAGATCCATCAATGATGTAAGACAATATATCAAGCCGTTTACTTTTATCAATTTCTATAGTCTCGTCTTAAGTGTTCTATTCAATCTTTCAATAAGGAATGTTTCTATTCCTGAGTAAGTTGAAATGTGTTCGATATTTTATTTCTCTACACATACCTAGACCTTTCCGTTATGAGAGTATTTTCATTCACAAACAAAAGGAGCTTATTCTGGTTATGGAGTATATCAATTTGATTTGCTGTTTTTACTTTCTTTACCAAAGAATATTTTGAGTAAATATTAATGTCAAGATGCATTTCTAAGCTTGCCTCTGCTCATCCAATTGACAACCATAGACCCTTCAATATGGGAATCTATTTTACAATTTTTTTGTGCAATGTACATATAGATTTATCAGTTACGATCTTTGAATTCAGAGTATTATATTTACTAAGTGTCACGTTTAATTTATTCCTACAACTGATTTATATTTGTTGAAGAAACTTAACTTTAAAGATCATATCAAAAATGTCTTAAGTACTGTGCTGAAATCTTTTATTTTAAATTACTGTTCAATTCTAAATGAGATTCATTGTAATCAAGCCAAAAATATATTATTTTTTTTTTAAACTGTGATGTATATTTTTTGACATATGGATTAAAGCAACAATGACAATTCCAGAAGAAAAAAAGGTGGGTTTTGTCACGTTTACATAAAGACAAAGACGTGGCCTATGCTAAGTGTCTCGAAATGTAACATAAATGAGTCCATCCATATTAATTGTCTCAAGTGTCTCGAAATGTAACATAAATGAATCCATCCATATTAATCGTGTCAAGTGTCTTGAAATGTAACATAAATGAATCCATCCATAGTAATCGTCTCAAGTGTCTCGAAATGTAACATAAATAAATCCATCCATATTAATCGTCTCATTTTTTCACACGAACAAAACATTTTCGATATTAAATAAAAAGCAGGAGAATTGTATTCAGTATTGAATTTTTCATACGCAGGACAATGAAATGTCGAGCTCTTCTGATCAGAGTAAAATATCGAAAATTGTGAAATGTAAAAAGGAACACATTTTATACTCCGTACAAATATATGTTTAGATTCTCTCTGCGCTATCTTCATATTACACCGTCAAAATCAGCAGAAACCGATTGTTTTAAACAATACTGTTAGAATGTTTATTTGTTTTTTGTTTTTTGTTATTTTGCTACTTGTTTTATATTTTGCTTCATGTTTTTCTTTTGTACACTTTTTTGTCGGGGGTGGGCGGGTGGGTAAATGCGATGGAGTGGTCGTTATGATTGAGTAGGCAGAACTATATAATTAAAAACTATCAATAAATAAATAAATAACGTTGCATGTTACAAAATCACAAGCATGTATTTATTGTCTAGATACTATTTCTATAATGTTAGAATTATATTGCTTTAATTAATTACAATCTGACACTCAGATAATCAAGTTATATAAATCTATGGCGATGTTATGAATTAATCACAAAAACCATCTTTAATATGCTTAACTTAATATATTTACCTATCGCAAGCATTATTTTTAAGCCTTATTAGCTTAGCTTTCGTAATCTAGACGTGTAAAGTGATCAATTTCAAATCTCCAAACGACAAGTCTCTATGTTCGATACTCAGCAAGTGCTTGCAAAATGCCACCGTAGAAATCCAATTCCTAACGCATCGTTGAACTGAGGCCCGGCTTTAGACGCCACACTGGCAGAGGGGACCTGCTGGTGGTGTTACTGTAGTATGCCCAATTGTTTTGTCAATTGGAACGACGGGCCAAAGGCATCTGCCTTTCACGCCTTGCCTTAAGGCCGGTCCTAGCTGAACTTTCAGCACTGGGACTGACTCGAGTGCTGTTGAATTCAATCTAGTTGCACATGAGTGATTTTTCGAAGCTAATATTTTAAATATATACTGTTACGTATATGTAATTAAATTGCTTGTGTTTTAGTTTTGAAATTCCTTTTTATTTTATTTTTGTTTCATTACATTTTATTGTAATGATTATTGAAAGGATTCGAAATTCTTTTTCAGTAATTCGATATTTTCTTTTAGTAAATGTTTATCTAAGACGTAAAACGTGTTACATGAGAATTATTTTTAGTTAATCTAGTTCGTCTTGGGTTGGGAAGTTGTAAACAGGCAGTTAAAATGATTGGTCAGTATTAAGGCCATACTTTGTTTGCGTGATCACCATGAGTAACAACGTTTTTTTGTTATTGGTTCTTAAGTGGGGCTACACTGGCGTACGTGATAGATCTCTTGTAGTAAGAGACCACATGACCCATCTCGCGAGAATTGAAATGATGTTTTTTGAGTTTAAATACGCATTCTTAATATTTTTCTGTCAGAGTCGTTTTAACATCTTGAAGGAACAAGGTGTTATTTTTATTTGTTGCCAGATTGTTTGTTTTTCATCTGTCTTTTTGGAGTTAGTAATTTATTATCCTGGAAACTCGGCAAGTTGACTTTCTTATAAAAAATTCTGAAAGATATTCATGGAAATTTATTCTGGAATTATTCGGAAACAAAGACTGTGATTCAATTGAGGAATTGTTGATATTCGTACATGGACCACATCTGACGTCATCGCCTTCCATATTTGTACGTCGTCGAGATTCGAACCTGGATTCTAATAGAACTATTTAGTGATAGGACTTGTGTTTTCATTCTTAGGATCAAATTTTGGATTATATTCACAAACCCTAAGTCCTATTTACCAATTTTTACATTGTTTTCTAGGGAAATAAAATATTTTGTTAAAATATACAAAGCTTGTTGACTTCACTCTTTTCTTCTGTTACATTTGTACGAGCCTACACGTAACAATACATTTCAGTCATAAGTGATTTATGGGATCATAAGAATGGCGGAAAATATAAATAATCAAATGGTATAAATATTTGAAATGAATATTTAATAGCTGACTAATTGCCTTGAGGTGATAAAAGACTAAGAAATGGATCTACTATTATTATTATTTAAAAATTTATAATTTTCTTTTCTGTTTAGTCTTCTTGAAGTTTTAAATTTGTTTTTGCAATTACTGACTCTTATAAAGAAATTTAAAATATGAAGAAAAAAAACTTTGTTGTAAGCATTTAGAGTTGGCGCTAGTATTAAAATTATAAGTACATCTTTAATAAGGAGGACACTAAATCATTACTCAAAGGTTACCTCGATCATTATTATGTATTTCTCGACATTACTAAATCTATTTTAATTTCACTACTTACCTTTACTTTCCATCATTTCGCCCATCACATACCTGAGCAATGACCTACCATTACTGTTGTACTCAACGACAACTTGATTTACTGGTGGCATGTGACGAAGTTGGAAGTGAAATCAAGCCAGATCATGTAGCGGTCAAGGTGGGTGAATGGGTATTAAGCTGCAGAATTAATCCAGAGCCTCTTTCAACTCGGTGTTTAACTATAACGGTTTATAGTGTAACAGAGAACGTACTTTGTATAAATGACCCTTCGTCAGTTGACTGAGAGCATGTCCATTTGGCAATCGCTTGCTTAACTTCACCACATAATTATTAATAATCTCAAAATCGTGCAATAAAGAAAGCTTCATTCGACTTTTGTTAACAAGACTTTATAAATTTTCTGCGGTACCACCATTTTAGGCGCCGGCCAAGGTCGAGAATGCACAGTCTCACCGTTCAACCCATCAATTATCAAAAAAGAGATTCCGAACCAGCAACATGGTTATGGAGCCGCATGCTCAGACTTGTCAGACAATGGATAAAACAAATCAGTAAAAAGATCGGCACAAAAAAGCTGATCCTTTTTTTGTTGTTGCTTTCCGCATCATCTTCAAACCAACCTTCCATTCTACAACACATCAAAATCCATAAAACGCGTGATTTTCAGCCCCATAAAGAACCCATACTAAACAAAATCACATTTCATTGAAAATGCGGTGACATTTGAGTCTTATGGATTAAGTTAATGAAATGGGGTATGATTTCCCACTGTACAAGTTATGCTAAACATATTGAATTCCTCAAATTTAGAAAATGGACAAAATTTGCTCAGCGATAAGTGAAGACTTCTTGATGGAAAATTCAAGAGTTTATGGATGTTTTTAATCGCTTATGCCTTCTCAATAATATGTAATAAAATCATTGCTACTCATTGAACAATTAGAAATATATTCAAAACTTCCAGTATGTGTGATTATGGCTGTAGTTGGAAAAGAAAGCAACGGGTTAAAAAGGTTTTGTTATTCAGTTTCTTGGACATCTTTCTTTAAGGTCGATGCGCCCAGAATTCAGTATATTACCAAACTCGTTTGAAGTTAAAATGCTGTGGTTACAGTTACTGTCCCTTAATTAACTGTTTATTTTGACATGATCCTGAGTCTTTTTAGATTTTTCTGGATTTTTAAACTGTCAAGACAATTTTTAAGCTGCAAAGTACTCTCTCTCTCTCTCTCTCGTATCTTTGATAACACTTTGTACACCATCTTCATCTGAAAACTCATGTCGAACATTCTTTCCAAAACTTTTTCAACATCGACTAACTCTAATTTCTGGGAGGTAAATTCCGTGAAAAGCCCATAAACTGCTCATCGCCACCTACAGTACTCCCCATTAACCGCAGCAGCATAAGCGGTTATTTTCACCCAATATGACCAGATTTCTTAAAGTTACAAACGGGTCTCGGCATTTTTTAATTTTAAAATGTATAGCAATATATCATTCCCGATATTTTATAAGTGGACTATAATTGAATATTTCAAGTTGTAAAGTAGTTCCAGGCTGGGTGTGCAATGCAGAAATTTTAGGCGTGTGATACGAAATTACAGACTGAATATCTGTATTGAACGCTAGATCAGCCAAGTAAGATTAAATGGGCATGTAATAAGTCCACATTCTTAACAAATCAAACCGTCACAATAAGCAATAAATAAATATGCTTGTCTATGGCCCACCTGTGCAAAACCAAAGTAATGAAATTGGAACAAAGGTTTGAATGGAAGAGAATCTTCTTGTTTATTATAAATTCAAAATTTTAAAGAAATGTATAATAAGTAAAACAAATAACAAAACTACAGAAAAGATGGTAAATTACCCTTTCTTTTACGAATACAAGGTATTTTAGAGAAAACTGAATGAAAATAAAATTAATGCTTTCATAAGACTAGTTTGAACCATTTTACACCAAAAAGCAAAAGTCCAGTCTGAGAAAAACGTTTCTATAATTTCTGCTAAAGGTAAACTTTAAAAAAATATTATCATAAAATTTCTGTTGAAAGCAAACTTGACCTCTTGAAAGATCTGCAGTACAGTACTTCGTTCTATGATAAAAGTTATTAAGTCGCCTCAAACTGAGCAAGCTGTCTCCACAGCCAAGTCCATTCTCTTGTCATCACCTTGTCAAGTAGTCCTGAGAATTTACAAGTTTTCTTTAAACAGATATGTTCACACCCTCTCTCTCACATGTATGGATTACACATCTATCCGCACTGCATGGATGTATCCATCAATTTGAAACATATCAAGTACAAAGATTAACAGAGTCGGGCACTGGTATCATTATGACTGGGCTTTCTGCATCTATAAATGATGAACATAAAACTCTTTGACACTCCGACTACGTCGATCAATTTCTGATTTCTTGTCGTTTTCTCCGATACTTACTTGATCACTTTTTATTTAGTCAGGTTCGAAATGTAAATCCTTGTTTTATCACCTGTAACAATCTCATTCAAACGCCTCTGTTTACTCTTTCATAGTTGGCGAATAGCTGTTTGACAATTATATCCCAGTCTTTTCGGATCAGCCATCAACAAACTCAGAACCAATCTTGAAAAAAGTTTTTGAACTACATATGATTCTTAAATACATTAAATACAGCTGATAAATTAATTTCCACTATAATAGCGATATTTTCCACTGTGTGTCACTGAATTGTGTTGACGTAAACATTTTTTGTATTATATATGAACATAGAATTGGGGGGGGGGGGTCATTTCCGTACATCCTGTTTATCCCGAATTGTGTTTGTGTGTAAAGAGTATACCACAAAAATGCGGGAGTTCTTATAGTACTCTCCGACTGATATCAAGACCGACTTGAATTAAGTTTACGGAAGCAATTCTATGTCACATTCAACAATGTTGAGATGGTTTTATTGTTTGAAGGATGGTTGCATTTTGTGTATACTCTTTGCACACCAGCACAGTTGTTTTTTTCTCCGATATTTCACGTCACTGTCATTTATGTTACGTCATGTACATATATGAAGCTGCCCTGTGTGGTGCACGTGCAGCTGCAGATAATTTTATAGAATTTCTATCGATCGGCGTTAGATGCATTGACAGCAGGGGCCCCGGGTGGCGAAAAACGCTCGCCTTTACCGATCACTGCCACCTCACCTCTGTCCGCGTGGGATCGAGTCTCCGGCTCGGCCAATTCAGGCATGTGAGAAAGCTGCTAGTAGCTGCCCTAGGGTCGGTGGCTCTTACCGGGTTTTACCCGGGTTCTTTCTCCACGAGTTAAACTTGTGCCATGAATAGCCTATCTTGCGCTGAAAAATGGTGTTAAACACAAAACAATAACATTGAGCAGCAGAGAGGGTGAACCCTACAACTTTGTAGAGACCTTATTTTTGAAAATTAAGGGTTCCTACGAAGGCTGAAAAAAGAAGTTTTTGCCTTAATAATGAAAACTTCTTTAATTGACCAGATTTTTTCACAATCTGGTCACATACGTATGTCATTCACCCTCTCTGCTGCTATAAATTAAACAGCCAGTACAGATATTATCAATAATGAGTATTGGAGAACCACACTCAGCTAAATTAGCTCGAGAGCGACTAGAGGCAATTAAAAAATATCTACATCTTCGTGATTCTGTTAAGCAACAACTACAATCACGTCAGGAATCTCGATTTGAATTTGAGGAGGATACAAAACAGTTATTTAAACCTATCACTGAGACCACTAAAGGTATTCAACCTGTGTTAGAGAAAACCGCTGAAGCTACAACTGCAACACAGAAGGTTATTGGAGCATTACCAAACCAAATTAAGGAAGCTATAGAGTCTGCCGATAAAACACGCGCTGAAATTCAAGATGTTAAAAATATTTTTAGAGGATCTGTCTAAACCAGAATTAAAAACTCTGTATTTTAATCAACAAGGCTATATAGAAGTTATAAATGATCCTGTTAAAGTTGCTGCGGTGGGATATCAGATTCGGAGTCAGCTTCTAAAGCCAGAATTTTATAACACTCCAGAAAACGAGTGGAATGCTAGGGTATTTCGGGAGCACAAGGGTATTTCACAAATCAGTAAAAAATATAAAGAAGAATATAATGATTTTGTTAATAAAGTTAATGAAATGAAAGAACAATTTAGAATACCAGTTACATCATCAAAAAAGCAGAAATCTCGACGGCGGAGACAACCATCACCACAACAATTTGAATTATCACCAGTATCATCACCATATCTGAAATTTCCATCACCAGAGCAACCAATACCACGACTACAACCACTACTACAACGACAAGAAGAAGAATCACGACAACCAGTTAGAATAACAGAGGAAGAATATCAAGATCCTGGCGCAACTGGAAGTGGTTTAGGGAGTGGTCTTATTACTTGTCCCAATAACGTTCTTGCTGATGTTGATCGACTAGAAATTCTCATCGGAGGAAAACGAGCTGGTAATAATTCCTCCAGAAATCATTAATGAAGCAGCTGATATTTGTAAACGATTATTTAGTGGCGGCATCATGGATATTAATGTGTATCGATCCCTTATTAATGAAATCGCTGACGATTATTACAGTGATTAGATACAATTAGTGATAAAAACAGTTAATAATAAAATCATCATACACAATACTCGTGGACCTACCATGGTCAGGGTAATAAATTCTCGATTACCAGTATACAAAACGACCTACGGAGATGGATTAGGTGATGTTATTCAGAGTCTGTTTAGAAGGATAGCCCCAAAAGCAATACCGATTGCAAAGCAGCTAGGAATGAAAGCTATTGATGTTGTTCGTGAAAAAGGTATAGGCGCTATTGGTAATATTGCTAGCAAAGCATTCTCAGC
>JAECUM010051015.1:0-29329 GCA_016617855.1 Megalonaias nervosa | reverse complement strand
ACGAAATGATATGAATTTATTATTAGTTGTCGAACCTAGGTCAAGGTCGAAGTAGATTGCAGGTAAAATATAATATTTCCTCGCTTGTTGCTAAAAGACGAGATAAAGTGACTAGTTGATTTGCATAAACTTTCCATTCAGCTCGCAATTAAATGAAGATGATGATAAAAGATGATAGTCTAATGAAATCGTTAAGATTTATTTGCTAATTTTGATCATTACACTGGAATTTGGCTATATGACGAACAGCAGAAACTATATCATGTAATTTAATTCTAACTGATGTGAGTATCTAGAGTACATTATTGTAATTACAGTGTACTCACACCAGCTAAAATCAATAACAACGTACTCACATCAGTTAAAATTGATTAAAATGCACTCACACCAGTTAAAATCAATAACAACGTACTCACATAAGTTAAAATTGATTACAACATACTCGAATCAGTTAAAATTGATTACAATGTACTAACATCAGTTAAAATTGATTACAATGTACTCACATCAGTTAAAACTGATTACAATGTATAGTTTATGTTGTGCTTATTGAAAAGCCATACAGTCTAAATTCATGATGTAAGACCTATAAAGACATAAGCCTTGAAATGAGTAGGGTAGGTTGCATTCTTTGAATTTACAATTTTTCTAAAACTGAAAAAAGAAAATCATAAAAATGGCCATAAGCGTCCAAATCGGCCCGTTTTCGAAATATTCAATGATGATGGTATTTGCATTGGATTGATCAGTTTGTTTTTATTTTTCGATTCTAATCTGTTGACCGAAGTGGCAACTCGATAGAGCTTCCTACGTCTTTGAATTTTCTTGTTATGGTTGTAAAGTTTCAGGAATTTTCACTCATGTACAGGCAAACGATAAATTAAAAGCAAAAACAAAACAACCAAAAGTCAAGGACAGATGAAGCTCGGTCTAAACGTCATATAGAGAATGCACGTATGGGGATTGACCAAGGACAATTATCTGACGCACAATTTACACGATCCCATCACGTTATATACATCACTCATTTCACGATTATCGCAATTACGGTACACCAGTAACCCTCTTTCGGCTGTGTTACGTACTCTCGTAATATTTATAGTGAAACTATTTTGCAAAACTTCACTTGATTGAAAAGATTACTCGAAGTCGAACCGACATTCATTTCACATATATTTTATGTTTCAAGAAGGATTTCACATATTACACTTTAAATTTTGTGCGTTGTTACATAGTTTTAGAAGGGAATTTATGCAGATCATATCTGATAAAGAAACTTTAACACATTCATTTCATTTTTTTCTCTTTTGATTTTACTTTCCTACCAAATTTCAAGATATTCGGTATGCTACGTAAATAATGTTTGAAGAACGTAAACTTCATCTTGCTAGAACTATTGATTATTTTCCTTTTTGTTTGTGGGGTTTAGCGCCATTTTAAGCGCACGAAAGGCTAAACATGGCGGCCAATGTATTTGATGGAGGAATAATCACTCGGCCACACGGGTCTCTCTGGAAATAATAACTTCCATTTACCATTTCAACTGTATCTAGTAAGAAAATGATAATTTCCTTAAGAACACCATCCACCTTATATCGAGCTTATGGTTAGAGTTTTCCAAATCTAATCTTCTATCTCAAAACCATAGTGAATCGTTCTAGTTAAAAAAAGATGGATTTTAGGGAAGGTGTTAAGGTTTGTAAGGAACTTTGTAATTTAAGAACAAGAAATGCACGGTAAACATCGATAATTCGAGTTCCAAGAAATGCGTTCTAAACATCAATAATTCGAATTCCATTAACTTGTTGCGTATCTATTCTGTTACATATGTTTATTCTTTTAAATGACTTTATCCGTAAATTACTTTCTTTTGATTACATTAATGCAGCATTATATGTTTGGTGTTTGTTTTATGACACAGAAACAAATAAAATTACTCTGTGTTTGGAGGTGGGGGTGCACATAATCTTAATTGTTCCAATATTGGTATACTAGAACAACTGACTCATTGTTAATACTATTACTACTACAAATACTACTGGAATAAACAGCAAATGGTTGAGCAGCACTGAAGAATAAACAGAAAGAAATAACTTGAAAAGGAAAGAAGATAAGCGACTCATCTATTTGCTGCTGAAATAATATTTGAAATGCTTTTCCTCGTGAACCTTGTAACAGTGTGAATTTTGCAGATGTTTATGAATTTTGCCAGTGTCATTGTGACACAAAGCAATGTTGATTTAATGTATGTGATTTGGCACGGAATGAAATGCATGGCACGTTTGAGGGTGCCAGTACTAATACATCTGGTATGACACGATTTATTCTTAATGAAGTTCCATTTCATGACTGTGTCAGGTGAAACTGGTCAGCGGGTAAAGCTCAGGTTTTCTTTATCGAAAATGCCAAGGGTTTGAATGTTGCAGAAACAGCATTGTACTTGCTGAATATTTGTCATAAGTTAAAACTTTGCAAAGATCGGTTTATGAAAGGAAACGGGAAAAATGAAAACCTTTCCAACTCTGGAGGGACGTGTGTTAATGATGGTGGTTAGATAAACATGAATTCTGATTGGACAAGTTAATTGCTTTGGGTGGGTTTCCCAGGCTAAGTCAGTGTTTTATAATTGTCTTACGCCCCAAAACTATTGAGTTTAAGATTTTGCGTTAAGCGAGTAGGGTCTTGGCTACGGGGATAGTAAAGGCATACTTCCCTGTAACGATTTCCCAAGGGAAGTTTGGATGGAAGTCTTGGAGAGACACGTAACCAGAGGTGTAAAGAGACGATTCTGCTAAAGGGAAATGAGGGCGAATCTCAGAACAAGGAAGTAGCTTCCACGGCTCAACGAAAGAGATGCAACTGGAATAACATTGAACGACTCTAAAGGCTGGACGCGAGAGATAGACCATTATAAACAGCATCGCGTGAGGAAGACAGAGGGAACAAGTAAACCCCCTCCTATTAGTTGTGTTGAATCTGGAGTGTAACCCGCAAACAGTTATCATATTATCCAGACATTCCAGACAATTAAATTCTAAGCGTTCACTCGATTTTATGAGACAATTTGCAGTATCTGTGTTAACGGAACTACAAATTACATTTTTAGGCCTATGTGATAATTTATTTTTCCAGTGGAAATGTGTCCTACAATTGGCCTTGTGCAATTTTATTTTGTTTATCTAATTAATTGAATTGTTATATTCTGTATACGAGGGATGGGGTTGTCCTATCTCTATCTCTGCTCAGATTTCTATTTATTTCATCCAATAATTGCGTATTTTAATATGCGGTTGATCCTGGTTACAACACCATGGTCGATCATCCTCTAGACATCGATAACCACCATTTGAAGGTAATAAGCCACAACAACGCTCTTTGTCCTATCAATAATGAATTACTGATTAATGAGTCGCAGATGCTGCATATCAGTTTAGTTATTTGCTCTCCGATAGCTCCGGATTTTCCGACGTAAATTTGAACAATATTTTCTTAAGGTAGAAACTGCATATTCTCTAATATACTGGAAAGGTTGTTCAATATCGAATGTGTCATTATAGGGTTCTTAAATATTACCAAATTGTAATCACTGTTAATTTCAATGCTTGATAAAATCACTGTAAACGACGAACGAGCGAGCAAGTTAGCGAGAGAGAGAGAGAGAGAGAGAGAGAGAGAGAGAGAGAGAGAGAGAGCATGCCAGTGGTTTGGTCCCTTCTAGACATCAGCTGACTGTACACAGTTCTTTGGGTAATCAGATCAAACGCCTCACAAGGTATATCAAGATAGCTTAATTGTACTGATACCGTTCTAAAAGCTAAAAGATAGGATTTACAAAATAGACATCAAGAATCAGTCATGGTCGATGCAGATCACAGCCAAATGAATCCACGAGCTATCCATCATGCTTGTTGCTAGGAGACCTGGCCGGTAAATATGTTTTAATAGTAATACTTCTTTTCTCATGGTCGTTATTGGGGACATATATTAACACATAGGATGGCTTTGGGAAAGATAATTCTACCGTTGTTACGTACCACGGTACTTTTTCACCGGTAATTTGTTAATTTATGTCACTAAGGGATGTACGGAAATTCCCGAGTTATCTTGTTACGAATTAAGTGATATTAACAGCATGTTTTCATTTATATGACAAATAATTAAAAAAATATATTATTTGTACAAAGCAGTTGTATTTGTAACAAATCGATTTTAAATATTATAAATATAAGTATATTTATAATCCTCTAATCAATCACATGTTTGACATATGTTGTGTATGCCAAAGCGGTGACCAAATGGGATCTCTGAAGGACACTCGGGCCAAACCATACTCTTGAAAACAAATTTCTATTTAAAAAAATAGTTTTTATTGTTATTTATTTATTAGCGTAAGTTTATGTGTTAACCACACGTATTCCTTTGCAAATATGTAAACCATCATAAGATGTTCAGCGGGGCAGTTATTTTCTGTCTGAATTTTATGTAATTTCCCCAGCCCACAAAGTATTTTCTAGCTTGTTGAGTAGGTGTGCTTATGACAAGTCTAGAAATATTTTGCCCGCGTGTTACCAACCTGTTATAACAATAACGTAGCAAGTAAATTGTAGGCTTAGTGTCAACAGTTCCTACTTTTATCAACACGCAGTACAATGTCTCTTACATATGTCAGCTACAGTGTAAGCTTGATCATCCAACTGTAGTTATAATCTGTATATTACATCTTATTCAGCAGATAACATACACATAGCAAATTTATTTAAATTCATCTACTATAAGGTACTGATTTTCTTTATGGGGGGGGGGAGGATTCGAGTTTGTTTAAAGCAGAGATATTTTATTTTCTTTTAACTCTAGATAAGTTTTTCTCTGCAAATAATATAATGGATAAAATGTGGTATCTTGCACTAAATCGGCACAAGATATGTTTTCACCTATTGACCGAAGGAAATTTTAAAAAGCGGTAATTCATTGATCCACAACATGAAATTGTTAATCCCTATTATAACTGAGGTATATATATATATATATATATATATATATATATATATATATATATATATATATATATATATATATATATATATATATATATATATATATATATACACACACGAAAAGGTTACATCATGCTGATGCAGTTGGTTTAAAGTGTGTATCATTGGACAATTTCACTTTTTCATAATGATGTCATCATATTCAGCTACAGAAATAACGTTCTAGCTGACAATTAAACTTAATGTTATTGGCCATTCACTTCTCTGGCACAACTTGCCAACGACAATTTTACTCCCAGCATCTCTTATAATAGTTTTATGGTTGTTGGCTTGCTTATGATGGCTATTTGGTCAATGATGACACTAATATTAGGAAACAGAGAAACACTTAACAGAGGTTAATCACTTTTCACCTCTGGATATAGTGTCAACAGCACAGAGCAATGCGATGAACTTTGGACACTTTTCTTTAAACTCCACTGCCACATTTTCCCAGTTGAAACTTTTTAACCGGTTATTTGTCTGCTACAGACTTCGGCCATTTCCATCCTGTCGATCACCCCAGCAATTTACCTGCATTGATTTCTAAAATGGATGCTTCACCTCAGAGGAAGTCGTATGGCAGAGGCATATCTTATCAATAAAGCCGTGTGTTGTCAAAAGCTCCTTCGTAGGTGTCTACAAACTGGAAATAAGATGTACTTAAGCATTGGTATATTTTGACAATGCTCATACCTTTAATAAATAACACAAAACCTCTCTCTCATTCTGGAAGATAAAGGACACGTGTGGCTAGGAGATATTTTTCAATATTATATAAGATCCGGAAATCATGAAAATGCCTTAGGGCAAATATATTCGAACATTATATTGAATGGTTTCATTTTAAACTATGAAGTGTCACAATCCAATTTGAACTCATTAAAATAAACAGCAAAATGTATTATAATAATTCCAAATAGTAATCTATTCATTATTTCAGACTGCAGAAATGTTACAACTGACAAACTTGACTCATTAAATTTATATCTCTATTCTCCAGTGTTTAACAAGTATATAGAGGATTAGCAAGTATAAACACGATTTCACAAGTATAAATAAGAGCGACAATTATAAAGAGACGATAAACATTTACACATAGATCCAGATACCAGGAGTTCTTCTTCTTTTAAAAAGTGTCAGGATAAGAATTATCGTTAGTCTATGAGCACAATTTTACAATATTATTTCCGTAACATATTAAAAAATGAATGCAATGATTTGTCTTGATTAATGACACTGTGCATATCCTTGGTTGTCTTTCTATACATGATGAGAGATGAAGAATATAGAACAATTTGGAAAAGCTAAAGTAGTGATGAGTACATGATATCCATTATTTTTTTGGCATCGTAAACCCATCATACATTTATATAATCTTTCTCCTTAGATCAGCAGGAATGTATCAGTTCTTGTTAAAGGTAATATATAATCCAAATTTATTGTTGATCATCGGCCTACTTTAAAAATGAACAATTTAGCATACAAAATATTTTCGCTGAGCATCTATACATTTCATACTCATTCGAAACATACATTGTTAGTGTGTTACCAATAACAATAGGAACTCATACCGATACAAACATTGTTACGGTGTTTATAGCAACAATACACCGCGTAATAACTTTCTTTTTTGTTCCTGGGTAGTGAGTGTTATTTCCTAATTGATTATGCCTCGGAAGTATAGAAAATGGCTACTATTCTCTACAGACTTTGCTTTTGTGACCAGTACAGTGATATTTTGAAATTTACCTATTTTCCAGAACATTCCAGATAGATTTAGTGCTGAGTGAACTTTGAGTAACTTCTAGAACTTTCTAGAACTTTCCAGTAATATAAATAGCAGTATAAATACAGGGGCCTTAAGCCCACCAGTTCAGTTTAGTTCCAGTTGCCTAAGTGGATACATATCTGCATTTTTCTGAGATGCTATCAAGAGACTTCAAGCATCCGGCAGACACACATTTTGCTATGTCTGCGATCAGTTTATCAAGACAAGAGTGAAAAAGTACTCCGTGGAAGCATCTGCTAAGATGTGTGAGTCATACAAGGCATATTTCGGCATGCCTGTCAGGGATCAAGACAAACCCTGGGCACCGCATTTCACCTGAAAGCACTGCAAAAAAAAAACTCTGGAAGATACGATGGACAATTGTTTCTCGGAATTTTATGTTATAAAATTTGTTAAAATTTTTTAAATTGTAAAAGTTTTTAATTTTAAAATGTTTTACAATTTTCAATGTTATTGAAAAAATTTATATGAGAAACGTTGCGAGAATCTGTTACACATTAGTCATGGGTGAAATAAATGTATTTTGGTAGGATGGTAAAGAGGGGAAAAGAGAGCCATGAAGTTCACTATCCTAAGAATTTGGCGGTAACACACTGACCACTCAAGCAACTGCTACTTCTGCATGGTGGACCCTTCCAAACGTGGGACTAGCAAGAATGCACCTGCTATCACGTATCCAGACCTTCCTTCATCCATCGCCCCGGTGACACACTGCCATGAGCTCCCAGTACCCACTCCTCCGGAGAGAGAGCAGCCGTCTTTAGAAGAGAGCAGCAAGTCAGAGAACGTGGAAGACGTTGTAGATCCAGATGACAATTTCAGAGGTGGAGCTGAGGAGAGAAACCCATACTACCCCAATCAAACAGACCTCAACGACTTGATCAGAGATCTTGGTCTCACCAAGTCCAATGCCGAGCTATTGACGTCTAGGCTCAAGCAGTGGAAATGAAAGTGTGCAAGTCGCAGATCAGAGGAAGCGTCAGCAAGCTTGTACCAGCTTCTTCACTCGTCAAGATGGGCTCTGCTTCTGCCACAATGTGACCAGTCTGTTCTAGGCAATCGGGGTCGCCTCTAACCAGAATGAGTGGCGCCTCTTCATTGACAACTCAACCAGGAGCCTCAAAGCCGTGCTCCTCCATAATGGGAACAAATACCCGTCTCTTTCCCTGGCGCACTCGGTACACCTTAAAAAGAGGATTATAACAGCATCAAGACCTTGCTGAACGCCTTGAAGTATGATGAGTACGTCTGGGGGGTCATCGGAGACTTCAAAATGGTGGCATTTCTGATGGGTCTCCAAGCCGGTTTTACCATGTTTCCCTGCTATCTTTTCCTTTGGGACAGCAGGGACACCAAGGCGCAATACCACAGGTGGTACTGGCCACAGCGGACCGAGTTCTTTATGGGGAGGAACAACGTGAAGTGGGAGCCGCTGGTGGACCCCCGGAAAGTGCTGATGCAACCATTGCACATCAAATTGGGCCTTATGAAAAATTTGTCAGGCTCTAGAAAAGGAGTCGGCAGCCTTCAAGTACCTTCAAAACTTCTTCCTTAGGCTGTCTGAGGCAAAGGTCGAAGCCGGTGTCTTCGTCGGACCACAGATAAAGAAGATCCTGGAGTGCAATGAATTCCCAAAGAACTTCACTAGTAAGGAGAAAGCGGCTTGGAAAAGTTTTGTCGCAGTGGTTCGGGGCTTCCTGGGCAATCACAAAGCCGGAAACTATGTGGAGCTTGTTGAGACTCTGGTGAAGAACTACTGCACAATGGGCTGCAGGATGTCCCTCAAAGTCCATATCCTTGATGCTCATCTTGATAAATTCAAGGAGAACATGGGAGCATTCGCGGCGGAGCAAGGCGAGAGCTTTCACCAGGAAATACTGGACTTGGAACGCCGCTGCCAAGGACAGTATAACGAGAACATGATGGCTTACTACATTTGGGGGCTGATCCATGAAAGTGATTTACAGTATAATCGTAAATCTCGAAAAACTGCTCACTTCTAAAACTTTTGTGGTCATTTTTGATTACTTTAATTTTGATTTATATGTTGTTGTTTTTTTTTCTCTGACTTTATGTGAACGAAAAGACACAAATTCGCCCGTTTTCTCATTGGAAATAGGTAAATTTCAAAATATCACTGTCCTGGTCACAAAAGCAAAGTTTGTGGGGAATAATAGCCATTTTCTATACTTTTTAGGCATAAGCAATTAGGAAATAACACTTACTACCCAGGAACAAAAATTGTGTTACATAGTGATATTAACTCATGTGGTACATACATTTTTATGGTGTGAATATTAACAATAGCAATTCATATGATAAAGACATTATTAGGGTGTTAATAATAACAATAGTAACTCATGTGATACCGACATTGTTAAGGTCTTAATAAAAACACTAGTAACTCGTGTGATACAGACATTGTTAGGGTGTTAATATCAACAACAGTAACCTGTGTGATACAGAGTTTGTTAGGGTCTTAATAGTAATAATATTAACCAATGTGACACAGAGATTGTTAGAGTGTTAATAAAGAAAATATACTGTTTAACGTTTCCACTCAGTTTGAGTCTTGATACTGGAGTGCTGAGAGAAATGTTTCGTCTCTTACATGGCTATAGTTTCAAGGATATGGTTGACAGTACTTTGGATCCTAGCCAGCGGTCATCTTTATCAGAATAATTCAATATTTGCATGGCCTCTCTTGATTGTTTATGTCCATTAAAATTCTGTTAAAGAAGTTAAAATACTTTATAAAATTTCTGTCAATATACTTCTACCTATAAAGTATACACAAAAAGCGTGTTATCAAGCCATACACGATCCTCAATGGATTTTGAATGCAAACTACCAACAAGTGACCACAAAAAAGTTTTCATTGTTATAACAGTAGCCATTTTTTCTTCATTCGATATCTTAATACTCATCAGCTTCTTCTATGTCTTCTACTGCTACTTCTTGTGTTCAATTTATGTATAATTTTATGTGTTCAATTTATGTATAATTTTATGTGTTCAATTTATGTATAATTTTATATGTGCTCAATTTATGTATAATTTTATATGTGCTCAATTTATGTATAATTTTATATGTGCTCAATTTATGTACGATTTTGTGTGATTAATTTATGTACGATTTTACATGTGATCAAGTTATGTATGGTTTTATATGAATCAATTTATGTCCGATTTTTTTAAATATGCTATCAATTTATGTATGATTTTATATGTAATAAATTTATGTATGATTTAATATATGTTATCAATTTATGTGTAATTTTATATGCGATAAAGATGTATGTATTTTTCACAGAGCAGTATCTAAGGCACAGGATACCATTAAAAATGGGAGTATAAGAAAGGGAAAAGCTTGTTAATAGGAACAACTGTGATAATTCTTGCAAATATAAATGAAGAGAGAGAGAGAGAGAGAGAGAGAGAGAGAGAGAGAGAGAGTAAAGAAATACTACTACTACTACTACTACTAATAATAATAATAATAACCATAATAATAATAATCATAAAGGGAATCATAATTATCGTCATACTAGATATAACCAGATAAATATTAATCTTCAATTATTTATTTCACATCCAATATTACATTTATTATATCATCATCTGTATATAAATTTTGCTTGCAGTACCAACAATACTTATTATTATTGCTGTTATCATTAATTTTATTATTATTATTATTTATAGTAGTAGTAGTAGCAGTGGTAGTAGTAGTGGTAGTAGTAGTAATAGTATATTGTTATTATAAAAGTGAGACAGTAATAATAATAATAATGGTAATAATAATAATAATCAAAATATAAATATATAATGCACACAACAAAGTGGAATCGATGAAGGAGAGAGAAAAAGAGAAGATAATAATAATAATAATAATAATAATAATAATAACAGTAAGTACAATAAAGTACCAATCATGAAAGACAGAAAAACAAAATAATAATTATAATGATGCATTTAATAATCATCTATGAATCCTAACTGCAGTAATGACAGTTATAACACCATCACCAGCATCATCATAATGATACTGGAATTGTATACCTTATTTATTACAACTGAACACTTACGACAAATATGCGTTTTCCTCGGAGTAATATCGATGACTTTTCTTTCTTTAAGATCTGAGACTCTTCCTTTTTATCTTCTGAGTTTTCTCTGTCCTTGACCTTCGCGTTTTTCATTATTTGCTTATATAAGTGCGAAATGTTCTGAATTTATTATAATAAGAAAATTAAAAGATGAAGAAATGCTCTATTAGCGGTAACTAGTTAAAAAAAATCGGTAACCAGTTAACCAACCGACGCCAACCACCCCCACCCTGGCCCCTATCCATAACGCCAGGCATATTTAGCAGATAGTTGAACAAGAGTAGATACACTTTGAAAATGTCAATAAAGAAGGTCTCACTCCGAGCATCTCCATTAAAGATAAACTTTACATATAAACTGAAACAGTGCAAAGCATCTGCCCCAGATGCTGTCCAGTGTTACACGTGTACCGTAATATGCCATTCTAAAATAGGATACAGAACAAGAATAAAATTTGGAATATCAGAAAGTTGCAAGAGATGACGCGAGTAAAATAGTGAATGAATAAGCTCTTATTGTATTTCCAGTTTATGAAATAAACCCTAATCAAAGAGTTTTCCCTTCTTTCACGCTGATAATTAGATACAAGCTTGGTAGTCGTCTGTGGTACGAATGAACCAATAGGTTTTCTGTAACATGTTCTTTCGCCTGCACTCCCGTGAAGTACATATTCCAAAATCGTAACATAGCCAGTTTAGCATGAAAAGCAGATGATCGTTACAACCATAATGTACTTTTAATGTGTGTTAACCTAAGTGATAAACGTGAATGCACATATCAATTTGCTGGGCAATGTTTAGGAACCCGAGTGTGGTGGATTATTTCTTTTCGGTGGTTATCGATGTCTAGAGGATGATCGACCACTGTGTTATAACACGGATCAAAGAATCTTAAAATATAAAGTTAATGGATGAAATAAATGGAGATCTAAGCAGAGATATATAATAAACAATTTAATTAATTAGATAAACAAAATAGAATTGTACAAGACCTGTTGTAGGATGACCCTCAACAAGAAAAATAAATTAATTCAAAGTTCTAAAATGCAATTAGCAGTTCCGTTACATAGATTCAGCAAATTTCATCACGGAATCGAGTGTTTCGAACTTTAATTGTCAGTCATGTCTTCATAACCTGATAACTGGTTGCTGGTCACTCTCCAAAACCAACCTAATTTGTCAGTTGGAGTCGACTTGCACAGGAACACTCTTGTTCCCTCTGGCTTGCTCTTGGCTCACCGTCTAAAGTGGCCTCTCTCAGCTCTTATGTTCCGGGGTTCACTCTTATATCAGTCGTGGAAGCTATTGTCATTTTAAAAATAAAATAAATGCAGCCTAAATTTCTCTTCGTTGCTTTATTTTCTGAACAGAACATACACAACACTGTCTGTTACTCTCAGAATATCCTGTATCAAAATTCTCAACAGACATTTCACTGCTAATTGGCCGCATGTCATAACCTTGCATCCAATACAAACAAGTGCCGTATTTGTTTACATGCACTCAGATTTCTCTTTTTCATAGACCATTAAAATAGTACTGGAAAATTATTGTATTTCTCCAATAAAACTAGTTACCTATTCTAATTTATCGATAGCATGACCAATGTATTGATGTTTAAGATATTTAAAATACACGAGACTTCGCCTGGAAAAACAATCCAAACAGTTTACTGATCTAATTAAAGTTCATGTTTATCAAACCGCCATTATTAACACACTCCCCTCTAGAGCTGGAAAATTTTATATTTTTCCAGCTTCCCTTACTATGCCGATCTCTGCAATGTTTCAACTTGAGACAAGCATTTCAGCAAGTACAAAGGCTGTTTCTGTAACATTTAAACCCTTGGCATTTCCAAAAACAAAACCCATTCTTCACCATTGTCAAGTTTCGCCTGACATAGTTATTAAACGGAACCTCATTGAGAATCAATCAAGTCCCTGACAGATGTAATAAAGTACTAACATCCTCAAATATGCCTCGGATTTAATTCCTTGCAACATAACATACATCAATTTAAATTTGAGATGTGTTATAATGACATCTGCAAAATTCACTCTTTTTAAGTGTTACAATGATATTTGTAAAATTCAGTCTGTTATATGTTACAATAACATCTGCAAAACTCACCCTGATACACCGAGATATGTATATTTAGCTATAAACAGATGCCTGTCGTAGATTGAAAATGCAAATAAGATCGCTTGATATATCTACATACAATATGTACGAAAACTTTATTTCAGCGTCGCTCGGAATGAAACCAATAAAGTGTCGGATGTATTTCCGCAGACTCTATAGCATCCATGTCTGACTTAGGAAGGGTATCCAGGTGCAAATTAGACGAATTTATGGGAAGAAAAATATTATTTGTTTTTAGAATATACTTTTGTTTTAAAACTGCTGTTTTACACAATACCACCTACACAACTCTCCTCCTTCCCACGATTACTATATATATATATATATATATATATATATATATATATATATATATATATATATATATATATATATATATATATATATATATATATAACTCCGCCCTTAAACAAACTTTAAACATTCACTTACAGCGCACGAATCCCATTTACTTCCTTTGACAGATCATACAGTTCATGTGACCTTCTACTTGAGTCAGATTAATTTTAAGCCTATCAAAACACTAGTGCGTCAGTTAGTGTTTGAGTATTCTGACAATCGGCCTGATGGGTTCCGATTAACGGACTCAGTGGGGAAGACTATAAAACAAGAATTAAGATGGAATGTTTATATCGAGAGCTAATGCATAAACAAAACTTGTTTCAGCATGTGTAACACGTACGTTTCACAAGACTTTAGAGGCCAGAAATATTGAGTATGCAGCAATTCATGACAATTCACACTCTGTACATTTGGTGTTTCCCACTGCAATTAACTACAAGAAGAGAGAGAGAGAGAAGATAATAATAATAATAATAATAATAATAATAAGCAGTAGTACAATAAAGTAAAATTCATGAGAGATAGAAAAAGAAACTAATTATAATGATACATTTAATAATCATCTAAGAATCCTGACTGCAGTAATGACAGTTATAACACCATCACCATCATCATCATCATCACAATGATACTTCTTATCTGTATGGGAATTGTATACCTTGCTTATCACAGCTGAACATTTATGAAAAATATATGTTTTCCTAGAAGTAATATCGATGACTTTTCTTTCTTTCAGATCAGAGACTCTTCCTTTTTTGTCTTTTGAGCTTCCCTCTTAGGGGAATTTTATTATTGCGCTTTTGTGCTTCGAAGCTATGTCTACAAACTGAACAGTTATCAGACATCTTTCACAATTAATAACGCGTGATTGTGAGTGACTTTTTTACGTATGGGACGCAAATACTAATCAGGGACTTACCTCAGCACGTGCTTCTTAGGCTGCACAGTGATGTTAAAATATGATTGGGTGTCCCTGTGATTGGGGGATTTACCGTCGAAGTCAGCCGATAGAGAGGTCTTGGAAATAAATCTCGCGGAGATTCCTCTAAAACCTCTCTCATTCTGCCTGCATTGATGTATGTCTTGCTGTCATTCTGCTTGCCATCTTATCAATGTCGCTACGTGCAAACATTCAGGAATGGAAAGAGGCAAAGTGTATGGGAGGAGATGAGGTGAACTACATCGACCGAGAAAGCGTCGAGGACAGCTGGACCTACGTATAAGTTGTTAGGTTCGGTGCTATATTTCAACAGATGGTAGGGGCCAATGGATGGTAGGGGCCAATGGGTGGTAGGGGCCGATTCTGACAAGAAGAGGATAAATCTTTAAGATGAGTAAGGCAGTTATTGACCTATTAATTTATCAAATCACTAAATGCACAGAAAACGGTCATAACCGATCAAGTCGCTCCGTTTTCGAAGCAATGAGTGAAGATGGGATGTGGGGTAGACAGAAATTTGTCTCGAATTAACGATTCTTTCTGTAATTGTATTTAGAGGAACGGTGAGTTAATTCCTTCAACGATTACCCGTAATATTTTAACTGAACCCCATCCGGTTAATTGCAGAGGGAAACACCACATGTACAGAGTGCGAACTTGAATGAATTACAGAACAATCAATGTATAATCTAAAAACAAATAATAGTTTTCTTCCAATAAATTCGTCTAATTTGCTCATGGACACCCTTCAAAAGTCAGACATGGATGTTATAGAATCTGCGGAAATACATCCGACACTTTATAGGTTTTAGTCAGGGCGACACTGAAGCAAAATCGAGTTTTCAAACATATTGTATTTACATATATCCAGCGATCATAGTTGCATTTTCAATCTACGAAAGACACCTGTGTATAGTTAAATATACATATCTCGGTGTAACAGATTGAATTTTGCAGATATCATCGTAACACATAAAAGAGTGAATTTGGCAGATGTCATTGTAACACGTATTAATTTTAAACTGATGTATGTGATGTTGCCCGGAATGAAATCCGTGGCAGTGGCATGTTTGAGGATGATAGTACTTTAATACATCTGCTAGGGACTTGATTGATTCTAAATGAGGTTCCATTTAATAACTATGTCAGGCGAACTGACAATAGTGAAGAATGGGTTTTGTTTTTCTAAATGCCAAGGGTTGAAATGTTGTCGAAACACATGCTGAAATTTTTGTCATAATTTGACAAATGTAAAATTTTCCAACTGTATAGAGGGGAGTGTGTTAATAATGGAGGTTAGATAAACATGAACTCTAATTGGGTAAGTTAACGGTTAGAGTTGTGTTTCCCAGGCAAAATCTCGTGTTGTATAAATGTCTTACGCAGCAAAACATTAGGCATTCTAAGTTTTGGGCGAGGCGAAATGTCTTGACTCTGCGTGAAGGCGAAAACCTTGTTAAGATCGTCAAAGGGCTATGTAGTTAAGAGTCTATGAGAGACAAGTAACCAGGGGTTTAAGGAGACGGTTCTGTTAAAAGGAAACGTGCGAATCTCAAAGCAAGGTACTGGTGTCTTAATTTCATACATAACTTTTCTTGATATTAGTCTTAAGTGTTTGAATTGATTTGTCTTAGATGCTGTATGAAGCATGTATGCTAAGAATTGATTAGTATTAGGTTTTTGTGATTTTTTTTTATACCGATGAATTATCATTTAGAAATATTGTAGTTAAGCTAAGAAGTGAATCTTCTTTAATCTATTTCCTTAACTACGATGTGAATTCTTGTAACCTATGCATCGGTTGTATTAATGTTTGAACAGCATGGCGTTATATACGGTTATTTTTCGATCGGCCGTCTGTGTGCGTGTATCCGACATATAGTCAAGATAGTGATTAATAGTTCCCAACAGGGGCTTAATTGCCATTAAGCGAGCGCAGACTATGCTATCGATGAATTTGAATAGGTAACTAGTTTTATTGGAGAAATACAGTAATTTCCCTGTACCATTTTAATGGTGTATGGAAAGAGAGAAATTTGAGTGTATGTAAACAAATACGGCATTTGTTTGTATTGGATGCAAGGTTATGACATGAGGCCAATTAGCAGTTAAATGTCTGTTGTTGTTGTTGTTGTTGTAGGGTTTAACGCCATTTTTTCAGCACAAGATAGGCTATACATGGCGGCCAGTATAAATGGTGGAGGAAGAATCCGGGAAAACCCCGGAAAGAACCACCGACCCACGAGAAGCTACTGGCAAGCTTTCTCACGTACCCACATTGGCCGAGCCCGAGACTCGAGCAGACAGAGGTGAGACGTCAGTGATCCGTAACGGTGAGAGCTTTAGACCACTCGGCCACTCGGGGCCCCGAAATGTCTGTTGTGAATTTTGATACAGGCTATTCTGAGAGTAACAGAGAAGGGTGTGTATGTTCTGTTCCGAAAATAAAGCAACGAAAAGAAATTTAGTCTGCATTTATTTTATTTTTGAAAGAAAATAGCTTCCACGACTGATATAAGAGTGAACGATGGAACATAAGGGCGGACGACCAGGAAATAGACAGGAAGCCGACTGAGGCCAATAAAGGCGGTGAGTCAAGAGCAGGCCAGACGGAACAAGAGTGTTCCTGTTCAAGTAGACTCCAATCGGCAAGCTAGGTTGATTCTGGAGAGGAACCAGCAACCATTTATCAGGTCATGAAGTAGACATGCCTGACAAAGTCAGAACACTCATTTGATTTTGTGATAAAATTGGCCGTATCTATGTAACGGAACTGTTCATTGCATTTTAGAACTTTGAGCGAATTTTTTTTTTTTTGGTAGAGGTGCTACCTACAGCTGGTCTTGTACAATTTTGTTTTGCTTATCCAATTAATTAAATGTTATATTCTGTATACGAGGGTTCGTGTTGTTCTGTTCTATATCTCTGCTCTTTTATTCCATCCATTAACTTTATATTTTAAGATTCTTTGATCCGTGTTATAACACAGTGGTCGATCATCCTCTAGACATCGATAACCTCCAAAAAGAAATAATCCACCACACTCGGGTTCCTAAACATTGTCCTGCAATTTGATATGTGCATTCACGTTGATCTCTTATGTTAACACACATTAAAAGAAAAGTATGCTTGTATCGATCATCTGTTTTTCATGCTAAACTGGCTATATTGCGATTTTGGAATATGTACTTCACGGGAGTGCAGGCGAGAAAGTATATTATAGAATCCTATTGGTTCATTCGTACCACAGACGACTATCAAGCTTGTATCTAATTATCAGCGTGAAAGAAGGGAAAACTCTTTGATTAGGGTTTATTTCATAAATTGGAAACACATTAAGAGCTTATTCATTCACTACTTTACTCTCGTCGTCTCTTGCAACTTTCTGATGTACCAATTTTATTCTCGTTCTGTGATAGATATTAGAATGGCATATTACGATAAACGTGTAGCACAGGGCAATATCTGCGGCAGATGCTTTACACTGTTCAGTTTAAATTTAAAGTTTATCTTTGACGGAAATGTTCAGAGTGAGACATCTTTTATTGACGTTTTCACTGTTTGTCTACTTTTGCTCAGCTATCTGCTAAATATGCCTGACGTTACGGGTAGAGGCGGGGGTTGGGGGGTTGGGGGGGGGGGTTGGGGGGTTGTCGTGGGCTGGTTAAATGGTTACCGAATTTTTTAACCGGTTACCGCTAATAGAGCATTTCTTCGTCTTTTACTTTTCTTACGATAACAAATTCAGAACATTTCGAACTTATGTAGCAAACAATATAAAGAGCGAAGGTGAAGGACAGAGAAAACTCTCTCTTGTGGTCATGTTGTACCGATGTCGATTGACCTAGGAACAATTGTCTGACGCATAATTTGCAAGAATCCAGTCATATATATCAATCTCTGAAGAAAAATAATGTTAACTGTCACGAGAATAATAATTACAACATAAACAGTTAAACAAATAGACAAACCCCACCTCGTTTAATGGAAGAAAAATTGGTATATCTATTTAAGAAACAATTGAAAATAGAAGCAAGAGAACGAAAGTCAAAAACAGATGTTATACAGTGAACGTACTTATGTCAGTTGACCAAGGGCAGTTGTTTGACGCCTGAGTTTATTTCATGACATCACGCCATATACGTCAATGTCTGGAGACAACAAAGTTAATAGTTGCATGATACATGGCTTCATGGAGGTGTGTGTGTGTGGGGGGGGGGGGACGGTAGTGAAATATTTCTCTGATACTTCAATAGATCAATACGAATACGCGAGGTAGTCTTGACATTGATTTCACAGAACACATTTTATGTGTCAGGAAAGAAGATCAAATATCATACTTTAAATTATGCGCGCTGTTATAACTTTTAAGACTGGACTGGATTTTTAAAAAATCTGATACAGAGACATGGATACTTCCATTTAATTTTCTTCTCTTTAGATTCTATTTCGCTATGAAATTTACAGATATTCAGTCTCCTGCGATAATGGTGAAGGTAATCAGTCTACTGCGATAATTATGACGATAATCATTCTCGTGCGATGATGATGATAATAATCAGTCTCCTGCGATAATCATGATGAAGAACGTAGACTAGAACTTGATGCAACTAAATGAAATCAAATAATGTCCAACAGTAATGACCTCCCTCAACCATTTCAATTGCATTTCATAGCAAAATTGGTAATTTACCTTACGAAGGCCATTTATTCTTCAAATCTTTATAACAAAAATGGTATTTACCTTACGATGGCCATTCATTCTTCCAACCTTTATAGCAAAAATGGTAATTTACCTTACAAAGACCATTCATTCTTCCAACCTTATTAACAAAAATGGTAATTTACCTTATCAAGACCATTCATTCTTCCAACCTTTATTGAGAGTTTATGGTTATAATTTCCAGATCTACCTCAAAACCTTAGTAAATCGTTGGAATGTGCAATGTAGGATTGTAAGAAAGGTGTTCAGGTACTTAAATATATTTCAACAAGTTCTTGTTCACACTCCAATTAGGCCTAAAAGTGATATATAATTTATTTTGATTTTACAGTTAATACAATGCGTGCTTACCAAGATTCTCTCATCAATTACATACGTTTCATAGGTAATATACTACTATACTAAGAAATTTATTATGAGCTTAAGGCCTCTTCATGTCTGATCGATAATGAAGAATTGTATGATTGGCAAGGCGCAGCAAAATAATGTCCGTTCAGTGTTTTGTTCTATGCTGACTCGATATATACCTAAAATATGTGTTTCTTAAAAGAGAAACTGAAATTGAAATATATGTAATATATAAAAGAGTTGTTAAGTATTGAATATGTCGTTTTGGTGTTCTTAAATGTTACCATGTTAGAATCACTGTCAATTTCAACGCGTGATTAATCACTGAGAGAGAGAGAGAGAGAGAGAGAGAGAGAGAGAGAGAGAGCATCCTTTCTTGACATCATTGACTGTACTGTGGTCTTAAGCAGGCAGAACTCCTCGCAAGGAATATAAGGTGCCCATTTTTTTGCTGCGGTTTGACAGTAAAATCTGAATCTCTGCTGCCAGAGAACCAGCTAGCCTTTCTCGCACCGTAATTTAATCGGACTATAATTTACAACTAGACATCAACCAGAAGTAAGAAGCTAAATATATCCATGGACTATATTTCTCTCATTAGATTTCGCACGAACTTTTCATCGGTTCACAAGCAAATGAGGACAATATATTAGTCTGTCTTTTTCCTTGCCAACCTATCAATGTAGCTTCGTACAAACATTCTCAGAAAATAGGCAAAGTACACGAGAGGAAATGAAGTTTTTCTTTCTTGTGGTATATTCTTTCCCAATGCATGAAACTATCGGTATCAATTAAGCCGACTGTCAGAATCACTCCAACGGAAAATGATGAACTTGTGTGTTGATCACAAGAAAATTACTTCGACGCAAACCAGAACAAAGAAAAATTAACAGAGTTCGTGCGTGTGCGTTTGCATAAAGTTTGAGTAAGGATGGTATAACATAATAGCTCCTCTAATTAGATTATCGTGCTAAACAGCTGTTTCAAAACAAAATGTATAATCTAAAAATAAACTAACAGCAATTTTCTTCCACTAAATTCCTCTTATCTGCTCCTTGGACACCCTTCATAAGTCTAAGATGATGTTATAGTGTCTGGCAAATACATCCGACATTTTATTGGTTTGGTTCAGCACAAAACAGATCAGTTTCAATTTTCATTATTAATGTCAGCAACTAAACTTCGGGGCGACACTGAATTGATCATAATTGCATTTTCAATCTATGCCAGACGCCTATTTATACCTAAATATACGTAGCTCAGGTTCATAGACACTGTCATGCAAACTGATATGCGCGTTCACATTCATCACCGACGACAACACGCATTAAAAGCAAATTATGGTTGTAATGACCAACTATTTTACATCCTAAACTGGTTATGTGGCTATATTAAAAGTTTGGAATATGTGCTGCACGGGTGAAGCAGGCGAAAGATCATGCAACAGCGTTTCCTGTTGGTTCATTCGTAGCACATATGACCTTCACAATTTTATCTATTTATCATCGTGAAGAAAGATGAAGCCCTTAATCTGGATTTATTTCATAAAATGAAAATGCAGTTAAAGCCCTTCTTTCTTGGGACTTTCTGATGTACCAATGTTGTTCTTGTTCTGTGTCATATCTAAGAATTGCAGATTACGGTACGCGTGTATCATTGGGCTGCATCTGGGTCAGATGTCTTGTACTGTTTTAATTTACGTGTAAAATTGTCTTTGATGGAATTACTTGGAGTGAGACATCATTTTTGACTTTTTTAATTTTGTTTCTAGATTTGTTCAGCTTTCTACTAAGCATGCCTGGAGTTGCAAAGTTGGTTAACAGGCTAGAAAATTGTGTAACTGGTTACAGTTAATATTCGAACCGTCAACGTTTATTCCAATAATGGCTAGGGGCAACGAGAGAGAACAGCGAAGGTCGAGGACTGAGAATTATCTGTCTATGAGTCATATAGTACCGATGTCATGTGACCTAGAAACAGTTGTCTGACGCAACAATTGGAAGAGTTTAGTCATACACATCAATCTCTGGAAAAATACGACGTAAACAGTTACGAGATAAACACCTAGAAGATAAACACTTACAAAATAGACAGAAAACAAACATCCGATACAAATGAAAACTCCCATCAAGTGAATAATAATTCACATTAACAGAAAAATACTTTAACAGATATTTACTGTATGGTACAGGAATAACCCTAATTCAGGACGTTTTGGTTGATCTAATGACAATATTTGAAGCCGCACCCTTGTGACAGAGAACCGTTGAGCTCCTAAGATTAATAAACAGAAAGAAAGAAGTACACTATTTATCTCTTTACTCTTGTAATTGTATCTGAAACGTTTTCATTCCTATGACCCTTTTCTTCCTTCCATTTGTTCCAGCTTTTTCCAGTTTATCATTCAGAAATGAGATGACTGTGACTCAAGGGAAGGTACGTCTCGATACAAATACTGTGTTGGGGTCATACTGGTATAGTGGATTATCTGCTCTTATTTTTCTACAGATGCTGCTACCAACACTGCTGCTAAAACCTGCTGTTGTTACTTCATCTACGTCTCATGTTACTATTACTACTACTACTAGAATCGGCCCAAAACATCTCAATACATGTATATGATACGTATCGATGCATCGCTATATTTCAGTTATTTACAGATATCACAAATATGATTTTTCTTAAAAATATGAGGACACAAACTCCAGTATTCACATTTAAAAACAAATACTAGGTTTGGAAATGCTACAACAAAAATATTTTCTTTGAACTATCAAATAATTTCTGCTTTTTGTACATTTTATTCCATTAGAATTTGTAAGAACGATATAATGCTGAATAAAACATGGACTTTTTGGATCAGTTTATGAGAAAATAGGGAACCAGTCTGACTAACAATGAATGATGGGTAGTTTTTCAGCGTTATCCGGAATAAAGCCAGGCCATTTTCTTAACCGTAGAGAGCAAAAATATATTTCGCTTCTGTAGCGTTTACGGGAACTCAAATTTTCATCGTTTGATTTCAAAATGTTCATTTCCAGCAGACATATGAAGACTTTTAAAATCCTTCTAATGCACGGTATGGTGGAAAAATATACTGAGTAGTTAAGATAATGCATGATATCTAGAATACAAATAAAACATTAAAAATAATGGACCTTTCGTTTGCTCACCTTAGCCAACTAGTCTCCATATATAAGAAGTGTAAATAAAAATTTGATTTGAACGTCAGGAAAGATATTCTATGACAGTCAGAGATCGAGGGCAGATCCAGAAATATCTTTAAAGGCGGGCGAAGGCCAGTAGGCAAAGGGTCTGGGGGACGGAGGCCCTGACGGTTGCCAAGGAAGGGGGAGCCCAGGAAGTTCCAGTATTTTAAGCGTTTGCAATTTGATCTTAATTTAGCAGTGCCATATCAATAACACCACAAGAAAACAGTTGTGGACATATCATCCTGTATGATATTTACTACAACCTACAATACTGGTTGATGAAAATAACTTGCAGCTTTTTAATTTAAGCGGAATTTTTTCAACGGCAGCTTTGATATACATATACAAATATATGTAAAAATTAATGAAATAAGTTATTGCCATTGCTGATTTGTTATGTAGAAGAAGATTTGAAGTACAATGTCCTATAAAATCTGTAAGGTCATGTAGATTTGTGGGGTTTTTTCACTTCCTAGAAAAAAATGAGACATTATAGTTTTCTTGTTATGGGAATCTTGGCAAGCAAAACAGAAATTATTCCAGACGTTTCATGAATTTCACAAGAAATTAGCCAGAGTCACAATTCAGTTTATCACACGGTAAAATTCTATAATAGTTTGCTCAATAAAGCATTGAAAATGTTCATCGGTTTAGTGTCAGTTATATTTGGACGCATAAATCTTTATGATTATAAAAGTAATTTTCTTACTTCATGAAAATATGCCACGAATGATTAATATCGAAGTCAGGAGATAGGTGTATGAGATGTTTAATGTAATTTATCACGTGATATGATTTATATGACGTGGTTTCGACTCATTTCAGACTTTTATTATATCAGCTTCTGAAATTTGGCTTATAAATGGGTCACTGAATGTATACTGATAATTATTAATATGGACGGTGTGTTTAGGCAGTAGCCCACTATCATGCGAGTTGGCCCGCTAAAACAATGCATCCACACAGATATGTTTTAGTATAAACTCAGTAACCCATTTAATATGTACTTTAGATCATAATATTGCAAAGAAAGTTTTATTTTGCACAACCGTCATTGAAAATTAAACACACTTTTATAAGTTAAAAGAAAAAAATAATTATCTTGAAGCAAATGAATTTTCAGACCCTGAAGATCGTAAATTCTCTATGACTGATTCCTTTTTCAAAGCCATTTCGATATGACGTCCATGCTTCTGTATAACATTCATACTACTTCTTTCTGACTTTCATATTACTTCTTTATGACGTTCATACTACTTCTTTATAACGTTCATGCGACTTCTTTACGACTTTCATACGATTTCTTTATGACTTTTTATTACTTCTTTACGACTTTCAGGCGACTCCTTTATGACTTTCATACTACTTCTTTATGACGTTCATACTACTTCTTTATGACTTTCATATTACTTCTTTATGACGTTCATGCGACTTCTTTATGACTTTCATACTACTTCTTTATGACTTTCATACTACTTCTTTATGACTCTCATGCTACTTCTTTATGACGTTCATGCTGCTTCTTTATGACGCTCATGCGACTTCTTTATGACTTTCATACTACTTCTTCATGAATTTCGTATTACTTCTTTATGACTTTCAGGCTACTTCTTTATGACTTTCATACTACTTCTTTATGACGTTCATGCTACTTCTTTATAAGGTTCATACTACTTCTTTATGACGTTCATGTGACTTCTTTATGTCTTTCATACTACTTCTTTATGACGTTCATGCGACTTCTTTATAACTTTCATATTACTTCTTTATGACTTTCATACTACTTCTTTATGACGTTCATGCGACTTCTTTATAATTTTCATACTACTTCTTTTATGACTTTCATGCTATTTCTTTTTGACGTTCATGCTGCTTCTTTATGACGTTCATACTACTTCTTTATGACTTTCATATTACTTCTTTATGACTTTCAGGCGACTTCTTTATGACTTTCATACTACTTCTTTATATGACGTTCATGCTCCTTTTCATGACGTTTATGCAACTTCTTTATGACGTTCATACTACTTCTTGATGACTTTCAAACTACTTCTTTTTGACGTTCATGATACTTTTTATGACGTTCATGCGACTTCTTTACAACTTTGATATTACTTATTTACGACGTTCACGCTACTTCTTCATGACTTTCATATTGCTTCTTTATGACGTTCATGCTACTTCTTTATGACGTTCATATTACTTCTTTATGACTTTCATGCTACTTCTTTATGACTTTCATATTACTTCTTTATGACGTTCATGCTACTTCTTTATGACGTTCATGCGACTTCTTTATAACTTTGATATTACTTATTTATGACTTTTATATTACTTATTTATGACTTGCATATTACTTCTTTATGACGTTCATGCTTCTTTATGACTTTCATATTTCTTCTTTCTTGACGTTCATACTATTTCTTTATGACGTTCATACTACTTCTTCATGACTTTCATACTATTTGTTTATGAAGTTCATACTACGTCTTTATGAATTTCATACTAAGTCTTCATGAATTTAATACATCTTATGACGTTCATACTTTTGTTCAACATTCGTACTGCTTCTTTATGACGTTCATATCAGATATTTACAACTTTCATACTATTTATTATAACGTTCATACTTCTTTTTAATTTGAATAATTCTTTATTACGTTCATATTACTTCTTTGTGACCTTCATATTACTTCTTTATGACTTTTATATTACTTCTTTTTGACGTTCATACTACTTCTTTATGACATAACATGGTAGTAGTGACTTAAATTAAAAGTTTTTGCTGCATTTGAGGTAAACGTTTCTTGGTGGTTACAATAATAGCGCTCTTTTTCATTTTGTCTATGAGGCATCAATATCTTGGATCACAGTTACTTACACATTGTTTTTCATTCAAATAGCAGTCTCTGATTTTTGGTACAAAGCAACGTTTACGTTGCACAAAATAGGTGTCTCTGTTGGTTTGTTTCTTTTCTTCATTTTTACGAGGCAGGACCACTTATTTTTGCAGTTTCATTGTCCTGTCTATTGAAAGTGAAATGAAAACTTGATTAGTAATGACTATTTAAAATAACGACTTTACAGCAATAAACATTTCTTCTCGACTTCTCGGATCTGAAATACCGCAATTTTGGTCATTCTGCTATCGCGTCTCTCACGGCCATAATTTAGTTTTACAAAAATGTATCTCTGCGTCACATAGAAGTCAAATGGCGCGTGGAAAATTTCACGTACATTAGAACCAAATCCATGTTCAACACTTGGCATATTGAACGGCAAGAATAATACAAAATGAATGGATTTTTTTTATAACCTACATAATGTATATAATATAAAAACTTTTTTTAAATAGACATAAGGAAACATTGTACAGTGGAAGCCACGAGTAACAATACACAAAGTTTCCACTTCAAGAGTGAAATACCAACATAGATCTAAGCAAAAGAACGTAGATGTTTTTTAAAAAAAAAATTTATGGCAAGAAGAAAGGTCGATTTAAATGGAATTTGTTCGGTGCCAATGTGATTACTGGCTGCATTACTACATGGATTAAATGTTCCGATATTTTACTTTAATTTCAGGACAGCGTCTTTTTCAAAATGTAACTCGGACGTATAATGCTTGCAGTTAACTACTTTGTCACTTAGAAAAAAAATGAAGAGATGTTTACTTTATTTACACATTTAATGTGCTGAATGATACAATAAGCATTGTGTGGTTGGGGATAGTGTATAAAGATCGCATATCGGTCGTATTGGACACTTCAGAGCATAAAATATTTAAACAAAAGCCCTTATTGATTGTGAGTTGCCTATAAGGATTTGGTTCTTTATTTTGTTCATTACTGCCTTCAAACTTGAATTTTGTGGCCTTGGCATGCATGAAGTCAAGGTCTGTGACAGACGCTGTACCCATATTTCGATTGTAACTTAATTTCGGATAGCAGTCAACATTAATCTATCCCCGTTTTCTCAAAAGTTATCAGAACATGAGTATAATTGTTATCGCTACTTAAACAATTTTATTCCTTAATTTTTTAAAAAAAATGAGTTTTTCCCTGAAACCTTATATCGTTTGTCGAAGGGTGTAGCAGCTGTTTGATGCTGTATGGGTGACACTGAATATTGGATAGAAACATGTCATCTAAGTCACTGACGATGTGCACAATTCATGTGGAAAACAATTTTAAAGACGAGAACACGTTAAGACTACTTTCCACTGCAAGGAGTTTTTATGGCACCACATCAATGATTAAGCTTGACATATTTTAAAATATGTGCATGCCGGAGAGAGAGAGAGAGAGAGAGAGAGAGAGAGAGAGAGAGAGAGAGAGAGAGAGAGAGAGAGAGAGAGAGAGAGAGAGAGAGAGAGAGAGAGAGAGAATCAACAGATGAAGAAAAAAATGAAATAGGTCTAAATATGGAAATACAAGTTTGAATAACATACACAAGGTCAAATTTATTTCCTGCAGAGGACAAGAAAGTAGTTCCAAAGTGATATTATGATGAAAGTGATATCGCCACTAATAATAAAAAAGGTTATGACTTTGAGTCAGCTGTTTGTTCTTTGGGCTTGATATTTAGGCATTCTTGATGCCGCCATCTCACTGAGAGAAATCAAACTTTAATTCATTTAGATTTTTAATCCAACCTGGAATGGTAAATTCTGTAAATGTAATATTTCCAAATAATACCCCACCCCTACCATGATGACGATTGCTAATGTGCGTGTTAGCGTGTTTTTGTTTATCTGTTCTTGTCTTAATAATGTACTAACAAGACCCCTACTGTCTTAATAATGTACCAACAAGACCCCTACTGTCTTAATAATGTACTAACAAGACCCCTACTGTCTTAATAATGTACCAACAAGACCCTTACTGTCTTAATAATGTACCAACAAGACCCCTACTGTCTTAATAATGTACTAACAAGACCCCTACTGTCTTAATAACGTACCAACAAGACCCCTACTGTCTTAATAATATACCAACAAGACCCCTACTGATTGCTCCTTTCTTGTCTTAATAATGCACCAACAAGACCCCTACTGATAGCTCCTTTCTTGTCTTAATAATGTACCAACAAGACCCCTACTGATAGCTCCTTTCTTGTCTTAATAATGTACCAACAAGACCCCTACTGTCTTAATAATGTACCAACAAGACTCCTACTGATAGCTCCTTTCTTGTCTTAATAATGTACCAACAAGACCCCTACTGATAGTTCCTTTCTTGTCTTAATAATGTACCAACAAGACCCCTACTGTCTTAATAATGTACCAACAAGACTCCTACTGATAGCTCCTTTCTTTATAAGTAAGGAGTAAGCTACATCACAGCATGCATTTTGGTCCTAATTGGGTACTTCTGCATTTAATTTGAATTTCAGTTTTCACCAATAATAATAATAATTATTATTTTTTGTAGAACTTATCCAGAATTGTGGGTTTCCATTATTCAAATACTAAATTCACTTTTAATCGCTGCCTTTTAAAATGCGTTGCTTGTTCATGTTTCAAGTTATGGGCTGTGTATCCTAGTGTCTCTATATATTTTGTATCCCATTGTATCTATGAATTATTCTGTGTTTTATCACGCTGTATCTATGAATAATTCTGTGTTTGTATGTCTTGCAAACCATGCATGTTTTACTGCCTCATTTGATTTTTGTAATGTCTGTTAAAAGCTCATTAGAACGTATGTTGAATTGCTGTTTTAAATCATGCCAACCTTAAATAAATCTTATCGTATTGATTTCATGCATGTATACTAGTGCGTCAACAGTCTTCAAATATTTAAGATCTATTCCTCCAGAGAGAGAGAGAGAGAGAGAGAGAGAGAGAGAGAGAGAGAGAGAGAGAGAGAGAGAGAGAGAGGGGGGGGAAAGGATGGTAAGAAAGAGGGAGAAGGATAAGAAGATTTTTTAAAAAGTAATAGGCCTAAATGTAGACATACAGGCGTGGATGCATAAGGGGAGATATAATTCCTAAATGGAAAAAGAAAGCAGTTCCAAAAGTGATATCGCTAATGTGGCGATAAAAGTGGCGACATCATCTTTCTCCCACTGATTTATTTGTATATCTCATTAGAAATATATGATACATTTCAGTATCTCGTGACGAAATATATAATAAAACGTCATAGAGAGTGAGTGTTACATTGTGACGTCATGTTAGGTGCATAACGTTTAGCAGCACCAGTTTTCTCATTAAATCAAATAGGTTTTAACAAGTTCAACAAAAACAATTGTGTGTATCATCATATATTAAAAATATTCTTTTACTTATGGTTTTTGCATACGAAATTCATGAAACTTGTTAAAAGAATTTAATCGCTACTCTAGGCTCTTAATATAAAGAAATCATTTCTTTTAATAAATTTCATTTGAAATGGCATTCACATAAGATTACATATAAATTATTCTAGTGCACATGGGTTGCTGCTTATAGACGTCAAAGACTGAAACAAAAGTAACGATGTTTACTACATTTTCTTACGCAGCAAAGGTGCAACCTGTCGCGGTAAATTAAGCATGTTTACCACGGCATCGTGCAAAAAAATTGTTAATGCAAAATAATAAGAAACGTAATTGCGTGATGCATTTCGTGACAGGTTACGAATGGAATGAATTATAAAAATACTCATTAATTTGTAAAACTTAGTTGTTTGATTTAATAGGTAGAGTA